>PVHX01035757.1:0-11307 GCA_004024805.1 Geosciurus inauris
TTATTAAACACTGCCCCCTGCTGGTCACTAATAGAGCGCCGGATCCCCCCACCCCCCCAACACTCGTTCTGTTTAGGTGAAACTGGAAAATAGAAGAAACTGCCAGACAGTGAGAGAGGGTTGACTGCTGACTAGTTACAGAGATTTAAATTCATAGGTGTCACAGGGCACAGGTGGCACACCCCTGTAATCTCAGCAATTCAGGAAGCTGAAGGATAAAAAATTCCAGGTCAGCCAGGCTCAGTGGCGCATGCCTGTAATCCCAGCACTTTGGAAGCCTGAGACAGGAGAATCGCGAGTTCAAAGCCAGTCTTAGCAAAGGTGAGGTGCTAAGCAACTCAGTGAGACCCTGTCTCTACATAAAACACAAAAAAGGGCTGGGGATGTGGCTCAGTGGTCGAGTATCCCTGAGTTCAATCCCCAGTAACCTCCCCCCCCCCAAAAAAAAATTCGAGGTCAGCTTCAGCAGCTAATGGAGAATCTCAGCAACCTAGAAAGACCCTGTCTCAAAAAAATAAAAAGGACTGAGGATATAGCTCAGTGGTAAAGTGCCCGTGGGTTCAATCCCCAGTACCCCCCACCTCGACGCGTGTGCACACACACACAGAAGAAGAAAGAAAAAGAAAGAATTTGTAGGTGTTACATATATATAATAACGTATTTTGTTTTTCATTCATTGTGTGGCTGTGTTTTTGTGTTGTATATCTGGGGATGCAATCCTGTGTGTGTGTGGTTTTTGTTCAGGCCTGCAATCCTGTGTGTGAGTGGTTTTTGTTCAGGGCTTGTTTTCCATGCCCTTCTTTAATCTGGATGACAACTGTCAGTAGGAGCCAGGGCAGGAGGCTGTTTAATTTCCTCTTCCCTAGAGGACTTTTATTTCCCTCTGTTTTTTTTTTTTACCTCTGCCTTTCAGTCCCAGCAGCTACAGGTTGTAGTTTTTGTCTCCCAGCTTCTGCCCCACTTTATTTTAAAAAATATTTTATTGGTGCATTGTAATTATACATAATGGTGGAATATGTTGTTATGTGTTCATACATGCACACAATATAACAATATAATTTGGTCACTATCGTTCCATAGTATTTCCCCTTTCCCTCCCTCGCTCTTCCCCAGGTCCCTTTAATCTGCCCTACTGATCTTTTTTTGATTTTCATGAGATCTTTCCAGCTTTCTTTTCCATTTTCATCTCTAGCTTCTACACATGAAAGAAAACATACTATCCTTGACTTTCTGAGTTTGGCTTATTTGCTTAAAATAATGTTCCTGCAAATGGCATGATTTCATTCTTCATGATTGAATAAAACTCCACTGTGTATATATACTACATTTTCTTTATCTATTGACACCTTGGTTGGTTCTATGACTTTTCTGCCCCACTTTAGGGATGCCAAGTTCAGAGACTTGCTCCTCTCTGACCAGAGATCTTTCTGCCTCCCAAGTGAAATGAGAAGAGAGAGAGAGCCCTGAGATTACAACCTGTCTGTCATCTACCTCCCTTTTATCCTTCCTGGCATTGAAGTTCAGTCTTCCCTCTTGTAACCTTATCATCTCCTCCATCATTGGTGGATTCTATTTTATTTAGCACAAAATACATTTATTTATTTAAAAAAATTTTTTTTGTTGTTGTACATGGACAGAACACTTTTATTTATTTATTTTTATGTGATGCTGCTGAGGATCAAACCCAGTGCCTCACACTGGCAAGCACTCTGCCACTGAACTACAGCCCCAGTCCCCACAAAACACATTTATTGAATAACCAATGTGTACCAGGCACTGTTCTGGATTCTGATATGCAGACTTGGGCTCCCCACCCCTATCAACTTGAGAGGGCAGTGTGGGGTAATAGACATGTAAATACATCAATTTTCCTACCATGACAACATGCAAGGAATAAAGGGCTAAAAGGAAGACAGAGACCAACTCAGAGTAGGTGTTGATGAGGGAGGGAGCGAGTAAAATCTGAGTTGGGTTTTGAAGGCCAAGTAGGGTTTGCCAGATCTGCAAAGGTGCTCCCTTTGGTGGTATTTGAATGAATTTTGGTGAGTGTTGCTGAGACCCGCCTTCTCTGGACACTCACTTCCCAGGTGTGGTAGTGCTGATTCACAGCTGGGTCCTACTCTAGGACTTGCCTTTGGAGGAAGAAAGATCCCCTCCTTGTGCAGTCTGCATGCAATGACTGGTTGCTATGGGTTACAAAGTCCCAATGCAGGGACAACCTTGAAGGGCTCTCCCAGTTTGAGGGCCTCTGCAGCAATTGCATTTCAGCCTTTCCCTCTACTTAATTCAACTTCCCTCCCACCAAGGACACTCTTGAGTGAACTCTCCTGCATACAGTGTCAGAATTAAAGAATCCATTTCTAGCCTGGGCATGGTGGTGCACGCCTGTAATCCCAGCAAGTCAAGAGGCTGAAGCAAGAAGGAGGTTAAGTTCAAAGCCAGCCTCAGCAACTTAGTGAAGCCCTAAGGAACTTGGCGAGACTCTATCTCCAAAGAAAAAAGAAAAAAGACTGGGGATGTGGCTCAGTGATAAAATACCCCTGGGTTCAATCCCTAATACCACAAAATCTTCATTAACATAATTACATACTTAAAGTCTAGATTATAAATTCTAACCTATTTTAAGCACTTTTGTCAGTTTTATTGAAATATTTGCAGAACTGAAAACTTGGTACTTAATGGGTAAGGGCAATTCTGAAGAAAGACAGCAGGGGTCAGGTCTGCACAGGGAACGATTTAGGAGCTATTGAAAGGTCAGCTGCCAGAAAATAAGGAGAATGGGGAAAAGAGAGCAGGTTTAGAAAAGCTAGATATGTATGTATGAATGTACTGGGGATCTCTAACTGTACGTTACCTGAGTATTCCTGTGTTGTATACTGCACCTGTCTAGGTCTTACTCATCTTTCATGACAATACAGATGTCCTCACCTCCAGAAAACCCCTCTAAAGTGATGTGTCCCTCCTATAGCTCCAAGCTTGCCCACTTCCGCCGCACTTTGTTCCCCTGTCTGTAAGTAGCTGTAGCTCTATGATTGCACTTACCATGTTGAATTTGACTAAAATCATCTATCTATTACCAAATGGTTTTTGGTGTAAACTGAAAATCTTTGCGCATGTTTCCTCATCAGAGATAGCATGCAAAGCCCTTAGTCCAACGCTAGTTCATAACAAACCTTAATAAACAGTGGCGATGTTAGGATAATTAATGTTTTTATTATCTGCTACTTCAAATTGCTGAGTAGTTCCAACATCTGCCTATTACCATTCACCTTGAGAATATTGATTTGTTCATATATTTCAATCATTTGACATTTCAGATATAGTTCCTGTAGACTATTTCCTCCAGAGCTGTGTCTTATAGTTTCACTTCACTGGAAGCCATAGGACTACTTATCTTTTTTAAATAAAAATTACCAAGTAAATAACTCAAGTATGTAGAGATTTTGTTCTGTTTTGTTTTGTTTTGTGGTACTGTGGATTAAACCCAGGGGTACTCTACCATTGGGCTATATTCTCAGTCTGTTTTATTTTTGAATTTTTTGTTTGTACGTTTTATTTTATTTCTTTTTTCCACATTTTTTATTGGCACATTGTAGTTGTACATAAGGGTGGGATTTGTTGTTACATATTCACGCATGCACACAATGTAGCAATAAAATTTGGCCAATATAATTTCCCAGTATTCCCCCTTTTTTTCCCCTCTTGTCTTCCTTCCTCTGCTCTAAGATTTTAAAAGAAAAATTTTAAAAATAAGAAGCTGAGCATAGTGGTATACATTTATGATCCCAGGGACTTGGGAAGCTGAGGCAGGAGGATCACAAGTTGGACAACTTAGCAACACCCTGTCTCTAAATAAATAAATAGAAGGGAAGTAGGTCAGTGATAAAATGTCCTGAGTTCAATCCCCAGTATTGAATAATAAAAACAAAAAACTTCCAATACCCTTTCTAATAATTATAGTATTGTTGTTGTTGTTTTACCTTTGACCCCTTCATTCTATCTGTATTTTTTTTTTTTTTTTTTTTTTTTTTTGGTACCAGGGATTGACTCAGGGGCACTTGACCACTGAGCCACATCCCCAGTCCTATTTTGTGTTTTATGTAGAGACAGGGTCTCACTGAGTTGCTTAGCGCCTCACCATAGCTGAGGCTGGCTTTGAACTCGTGATTCTCCTGTCTCAGCCTCCCTAAGTGCTGAGATTACAGGCTTGCGCCACCACGCCCAGCTTGTATTTTATTTCTTTGGTGCTGGGGTTTGAACCTGGGTCCCTTGCAGGCTGAGCACATGCTTAACCACTGAACTATATCCCCAGCCCCTATATCTATATTTCATTAGATACACAACTGGGGTAGGCATTCAATTTTATTATTTCCAATGGCTACCTGATTGTCCTGATATCATTTAATGAACAATAAATCTTTTCCTTACAGAAAAAAGTTATATTTCTTTCTTTGCAATATTTATATATATTTTCCTTTTCTCTCTGCCCCCTTTATTAGTTTTGAGAGTTATTTTTATAATCTGGATACAGCCAGGTGCAGGGGCACATGCTTGTCATCCCAGTGACCTGGGCGGCTGAGGCAGGAGGATTCAACTTCAAGGCCAGACTCAACAACTCAGGGAGACCCTGTCTCAAAATTAAAAAATAGGGGCTGGGGTTGTGGCTCAGTGGTAGAGCGCTTGCCTCGCACCCGTGAGGCACTGGGTTCGATCCTCAGCACCACATACAAAATACACAAATAAATAAAATAAAGGTTTAAAAAAACTTATTTAAAAAAAAAAAAGCCAGGCGCAGTGGCACACGCCTGTAATCCCAGCACTTTAGGAGGCTGAGACAGGAGAATCACGAGTTCAAAGACAGCCTCAGCCATGGCGAGGTGCTAAGCAACTCAGTGAGAGCCTGTCTCTACATAAAACACAAAATAGGGCTGGGGATGTGGCTCAGTGGTCGAGTGCCCCTGAGTTCAATCCCTGGTACCAAAAAAAAATTAAAAATAAATAAAAAATTAAAAAAGGATTGAGGATGTGACTCAGTAGTAGAGCACCCCTGGGTTACATCCCCCGTATCAAAAGAAAAGAAAAGAAAAGAAAGAGAAAAGGCCCTGACAGGCAAAGTACACAACATAGGCAAACTCAGGTGAAGTACAAGTAGAGATAGCGCAAGAATGAAGGCATAGAGCTGGGTGTGGTGGTGCACTCCTGCAATCTGCAATCCTGGTGACTCCAGAGGCTGAGGCAGGAGCATCAGGAGTTTGAGGCCAGCCAGGGCAACTTAATGAGACCCTGTCTCAAAATAAAACATAAAAAGGATTGAGGATGTAGCTCAGTGGTAGAGTGTCTCTGGGCTCAATTCCCAGTACATTCATACATACATATGTACATACATACCCAGCCTTCTTAAACCTGCTCCCTCTTCCCCATTCCTCTTATCTTCTAGCAACTGACCTTTCAATAGCTCCTAAAACTGTTCCCTGTGTAGACCTGACCTCTGCTCTATATTGTTATGTCAAATGAAACAATTAATGTTCAGTTAATGTAGTGCAGTTGATGGAATACTGGACAAGAAGTCAGGAGACCTACATTCTAATGCTAGTGTTGCCATTAATTGGCCGTATGGTTCTGGGCACCTACTTTTTCATTTGTAAAATAGAGAAAGATTTCTTCCAACCTCCACATAGTATACTTTTATTATTTGCAAGCAGATTTCTTTAAAATCACATATTCAAGCCAGGCGCGGTTGTGCAAGCCTGTAATTCCAGCACTTGGGGAGGCTGAGACAGGAGAATCACGAGTTCAAAGCCAGCCTCAGCAACGGTGAGGTGCTAAGCAACTTAGTGAGACCCTGTCTCTACATAAAGCACAAAATAGGGCTGGAGATGTGGCTCAGTGGTCGAGTGCCCCTGAGTTCAATCCCCAGTACAAAAAAAAAAAAAAAATCACATATTCACCTGGTGGCGCATGCCTATAGTCCCAGCAGATCTGGAGGCTGAGACAAGAGGCCAGCCTCAGCAACAGTGAGGCCCTAAGTAACTCAGCAAGCCTCTCTCTCTAAATAAAATTAAAAAAGGGCTGGGGCTGGGGCTCAGTGCTTAAGCCCCCTGGGTTCAATCCCTGGTACCAAAAAATAAATAAATAAAATAAAATAAATAAAATCATATATTCCACAATTCATCTCTTCTCCTACGTTCCATTTCATTAGACAATGTTTACCTTTGTGTGCTCTTCACTGAGTTAAGTTTTGGGTATAAAAAGATAAAATAAGGCATCGTTTGTGCTACTTCAAAAGTTTGTAGACTAACAGGGCAGACAGATATTTAAACAGAAAACTATCATACAGTGTCATAAATGCTGAGACAGAGATATGCATAGCTCAAAGAAGGCTCTCTGGGTGATGGGGTATCTAATTTTGCTTGGAGAAGTTGGAGAGGAATTGCAGAGGAGGCCATAGCTGAGTCTTAAAGGATGCAGAGAACTTTCCAGGCAGAAAAGTCTTCACACCTTTGGGCAAGGGAAACACTGTGTGAAGACTGGGATGTCACAGATCCCTGTGTTGGCAGAACAATGAGTAGATGGGTAGTTTGTATGTTGACTATTTGGTCTTTGAAAGAAAAAGCAGCAGCAGTAGATAAAACTGGAGGGGAAGAGTGAGTCAGATAGGAAAGGTCCTTCCATATAGCGCCAAATTTTACTTCATCCAAAAGACAGCCATTGGATTCCTTTAGACAAGGGAGTGACAGGCTGATTTCTCCTTCAGAAAATTTGCATTGGCAACAGAAATGAGGATGGGTTAGAAAGGAATGAGACAAGGTCTGAATAAGCCAAGGGGATGGGGGTGGAGGAAAGATAAGTATTCCTTTGAAATCCATTACATTTAAGGTACCCAAGGAATATTTGATTTAAAGGAGGAAGCATATGGTGAAGAATCTACTCCTGCAAGAAAGTGGGATAAGTTGGATGCTATGGCACATGCCTGTAATCTCAGCAATTTGGGAAGCTGAGGCAGGAGGATTGTGAGTTCAAGACCAGCATAGACAAATTAGTGAGATCCTATCTCAAAATAAAAAAATAAAAAACAGCTGGGGATGTAGCTCAGTGGTACAGCATTCTTGGATTCAACCCACTGTAAAAAAAAAAAAAAAAAAGGAGAGAGAGAAGAAAGTGGGATGAGAAGAAAAACAGAAAAGTGCTGAAGCAAGAGGAGGCTGCTGGAATGAGGGAGGTATTTGATTTCCTTATGTGTGCCGGGCAAAGATTGACCAAAGGGGTCAAAGTTAGATATAGAAGTTGGGATGATGGGTGGAGGTTAGAAAGGACAGATCTGATGTGCACCTGGAGGGATTAGTCCTAGGCAAGGGAGAAGGGGTGGCATTTATTTTTCCCAGAAAGGCAGAAAGAAATCAGACAGTTTAATTTAGTGATTCTTATGTTACAATCACTAAGATAATTTAAAAATACACCAATTGTTGACAGACACCTGGGAAGTTTCTGGTTTAATTAGTTTGAGATGGGTTCTGAGCATTGGTGGGTTTTCCAAGCTTCTCAAGTGATTAAAATCTGCAATCTAGGGCTGAGATTGTGGCTCAGTGGCAGAGCGCTTGCCTCGCACGTGTGAGGCACTGGGTTCAATCCTTAGCACCACATAAAAATAAATAAACAAAATAAGGACACTGTGTTCTTGTATAACTAAAAAATATTTTAAAATATCTGCAATTTAGGCTGGGAATCACTGGCTTAATTTGTAGGTAGCTTTTTAGATTGGTGATAATGGAATTGGATTGAAGGACACACACACTTAACAAAGGTTGGATGGGTAGAGAGTGGTAAAGGTTTGGGGTCCATTAGGAATGGGAGAAAGAGAAAGAAGTTAGAAGTGAAAGGAACTAATACCAACTTTTAGTGACTTTTATGTGTCAAAGATACCGAAGTAAATGAGGCTCAGTTCTTATTCTCAAAGAGATCAGGATCTTGGGCAGGTGCAGTGGTATACAACTCTAGTCCCAGTAACCTAGCCTCAAAATAAAAAAAAAAAAAGTTATAAAGGGTTGGGGATGCAGATGTGTGGTAAAGTGCCCCTGGGTTCGATCCCCAGCATCCAGGAAAAAAAAAAATAATGATCTTTTGTGACAGAGAAGTACTTTACAACAACTGTACAACAGAGGAGAGTTCTTGACCAGTTAATGGTTTTTGTTTACTTAACATTTGTCTTCCTTTTTCACTAAAAAAGAAAAAACAACACCACAGCAAGGGAACAGTTTAGATTGGGTCTGGAAATACTGTTATAAGCATTGAGAATGGTTCTTCTAGTAAGGTGGATTCTGGGGAAAGAGCTCTGATTATCACAGGGGATGGAAGTATGCCCCAGGTTTATCTGCACGACTGCAAGAAGATGGTGAGTGTGGCCTGGCACATGGACTGTGGTCATTTGCACCTGGGAGAAGACTGAACTTGCTAATCACTCACACTAAAATACTTTTTGAAACTTCTGTGTGCTAAGGATTCCCCTTTCTCAGAGTAAGGTTGTAAAAATAAACCCCAGTTTTCACCAGAGTTGAAGACTTCACCTTTGTCACTATGGATTGGGACTGATCTCAAGGGACAGTTTCATCTATGTAGGAAGCAGGCATTTCTCTGTAGCCTGGGATTTTATTTTTGTGGAGGATACTAGGGATTGAACTCAGGGGTACTCGACCACTGAACCACATCCCCAGCCCTATTTTGTGTTTTATGTAGAGACAGGGTCTCACTGAGTTGCTAAGCGCCTCGCTGTTGCTGAGGCTGGCTTTGAACTTGCGATACTCCTGTCTCAGCCTCCCAAAGTGCTGGGATTACAGGTGTAAGCCACCAGGCTCGGCTCCTCATTAGTCACTTTTATATAAATGGAATGAAGGTTCAAAGAGAGAAAGAAACTTGACTATATCCTCTAGGCTAAGAGTTGTGAATTCAAAGTCCAATCTATTTCATTCTATTGTCCTTTGGGTTTCTGACCTCCCTGTGTTATGGTGGGTTGGCCTCCTTGGGAAAATCTTGGCTGGGTGTCACTTCTCTCAGTGTTCTCTTCCCTCCTAAAGAATTAGACTAGGTCATTTGGACCCCAGGGCACATGGGCCTTCTCTTTGCTTCTCCTGTTTCCTCATTCTGTGAATTGGGGATGTGTAAAATCGAGATGGGTTTCCATCCTAAGGATGAGGGTGGAGGGTAGTTTCAAGAATTAGACTCAAAGTTGGATATATTCTCTGTGACCCATTGTTCTCACTGCAGAGATGTAACTAAAAGCCCTCCATTCTTACTCTCAGAAAAGATAAAGGAAAAGAATAAGCTTTCCAGTCTAATACCTTATATGTGTTAACCCTGAAGTCTCATCTCCTGACATCCTGAGTTAGGTTTCAAATTTGGGGGGTGGTCTACAGAATTATCTCCAGTTCTGACATTAGAAGATCTTTTCAAATTCTGTGGGCCCTTCTGATGTCTTTAAAACAGGCTACCAGTATGTAATAAAATTCACACTAAATCTGCTAGAGAATCAAACAGCACCACCACAGCCCCAACACTGTGTCAAATTACACATTTATTGCCCAGTACTGGAGGTGTGCTCTGGCAAGGGCTGGGGACACTCTCCTGCAACCCTTTAACTCTTTCTCAATGTTCTTGCTTCTGTGTCCTGGCTGTGGTACGGACTCTGAATATAGCCCATTGCCTGACACATGATGGACACAGGTGAATGAATGCCTTACGCATGCAGAGACCTGGGTACCTGAAATGATGATTCTGTGTATTTCATGCAGTCTTGGTGCTAAGTCATTGGCTGACCCATAATGTGTGAAAAGTGGATGAGGAGAGCTTGAGCAAAGGAGAAAAGAATTGCTTCTTAAGATTCTCCATCTTTGAACAGTCATAGTGCAGACAAAGATGGTCTGTCCTCATATTGGGACAGGTTTAGAATATACAACCAGAAGGGATGAAATTGAGTCTTGGTCAGGGAAGAGCGAAATTTCCCAAACAAGGGAGGAACAGGAACTGGGACTCTCCTTTCCTGGGATTTCTTTTCTTTTCTTTTGGTACCAGGGATTGAACTCAGGGGTACTGGACCACTGAACCACATCCCCAGCCCTATTTTGTGTTTTATGTAGAGACAGGGTCTCACTAAGTTGCTTAGCGCCTCACCGTTGCTGAGGCTGGCTTTGAACTCGTGATTCTCCTGTCTCAGCCTCCCGAAGTGCTGGGATTACAGGCTTGGGCAGTCGGAAGGGGTACGTATTGAAAGCTGGAATGACATATTGAGAGGACCTTGCCCTTCTTGGGAATTGTGTGGAGATCCTTTTGAAGTGCCATTATTCTAGGTAAGTGGCAGGTTACTCAGCAATAATACTAATGGTAATATAATCATATTTCTGCTTTCACTCATCAGAGGGGAACGCGGACTTCCCACAGGCCTTTATGGTAGAAGTTGCTCTTGGTGGGTTCAGATCTCATGAACCCTAACTGGTTTCTTGGTGTGTTGGGAGTTGGAAATGCTCTTATGTGTAGGATATTTTGTGATAATCTACAATTCCCACGTAGTGCCCTCAATTCTAAAGTATCTGAAACTCAGGATGGAGAGCCCTGTCTGCTTGGAATTAGGCATCCAACTGGCCAAGGCATTTTTACTCTTAAAGGTTTCCTGGGAGAAGGCCCCCTCTCCTTTCACCATCCAGTCTTCCAGGCTCCTCATCTCTCCCCTTCCCCCGCTCCCCCAGGGCAGGGTTCCTTTTGTAATTAATCTCGACACTCAAACCAGAGGGGAGGAAAAAGTGTTAATGAGAGAGCGTCCCAGACTGACTGGGAGGTCGCTGCTCACAGCTAGAACACAGAGTAATTAAATTATTTTTGGAAGGGGGGAGGCTTTAGGTAGTGATGGTGTCGGGGGAAATTCCCGTATACATGGGGAGAGGGTCGTTTCTTGCCACTAATTAAAGTCAGAGATGACCCTCCCTTCTCGCAGCTCTAAGGAAAAAAAAAAAAAATCTTCCCACGTCTCAGATTCCACTGGATTTCGTGTAGCCAGGTTTGTGGCCCTAAAGAGAATATGGCCAGCCCTGGGAGTCCGGGGGTCTCCCTTTCCGACAGAGAGACCGAGGAAGACAGCTCCAAGAGGGGTTGTGTGCTGGGCCAAGGCTAAGAATCGAGGCAGGCCCCTGCCCACAGTTTGGGGCCGGGTCGCAGCCAGCGAGGGACTCCTAGGATCTGGGAGGGCCGCCGGGCATTCGAAGGCGAAGGGCTGGGGGAGTGGCGACTCCGGGAAGAGCGCGGCCGCAGACAATGGACGCAGCG
>PVHX01035758.1:0-11474 GCA_004024805.1 Geosciurus inauris
GGTACTGGGCGCCCCTGGGCCTCTGGGCAGCCTTGCCCACCCTCCAGGAGGTCTGCTTCCTGAAGAAGAATGGTTCTTTTCCTTGGTTCAAGGTCACTGGCCAGAAGCCAGCGTTCAGGACACAGACTGGTCTTGCCAGTCATTGTTTTCTTTTGTTTAAAGCAAAACAAATCCCATGCCTTGACTTGGCAAGACAGGCCTGGGCTTCTGAGGACACTGTAACTGCCTCCATGACAGACACCAGAGGCTGCAGCTTGCACCCCTGACCTGCAGGTCCTGGACCCTGCCTAACCCTCCAGCATTATGGCCACCACTGCCCTGAGAATTCCATTGAGATGGGATACCCCAGCCAGAGGGACTCCTGTGTGGCTCCTGGTTCCTTGGATACCAGCTCCTAAATCCAGAGTGGGTGCCTGTTGTAGGCATGAGCCCCTGTCTCAGCCACCTTCCCTGAGGAAGGGAATATATATATTTGGTACTGAGGATTGAACCCAGGGGCACTTAACCACAGAGCCACATCCCAGCCCTTTTTATTTTTTATCTGGAGACAGGGTCTAACCAAGTTTGCTAAATTGCTGAGGCTGGCCTTGAACTTTCAATCCTCCTGCCTCAGCCTCCTGAGTCACTGGGATTACAGGTGTGCCCCCACCCACCCGCCCTGGCCTCCCACCTCCCTCTGATTATTCTTAAGCATCTAGGCAAGTCTCTCTGTTTTCACACAAGCCCTAGGCCACAGCCCAAGCCTGGGAACCTCCAGAGTATTGCCAAAGGCATTTCAGAGACTCAGTTTAGCCCCTACTGGGCTCTGCTGCACCTACAGCAGCCCTTCCTCTTAGAGTGGAACTCCATGGTATAGAGGTCGTGTTTATATTAGGCCCTGATTGTATACCAGGCCTGTAGCTCAATGTTGCACATGCATAATTTCAATAAATCATCTTTCTTTTTTAGTGCTGGTGATGGGACTCAGGGCCTCTCACATGCTAGGTATCATTAAATCTTCACAACAACCTATAAAGGAGGGAGAACGGATGAGGAAACTGAGATTCAGGGAGAAGGCACTGCTCAGTCAGAGCTGGTAATTGGTAAAGCCAGACAGAATTCAAACCTGGAACTGTTAAATGCCAGAATCCACGTGCGCAGCCACTTTACGGTTCTGACACACAGATATTCCACACTACTTTTTTCTCCCCCCCTTGCCACCCCCAGAGGTATCTGAGCCATGCAGAGGGAGCTGGGGAGTGGGGCCATGGGGGCTTCAACCAACCCTTGAGAATCTGGCCACAGCAGAGCCTCCCATCTCTGCCTTTACCTCTCTCCCACTAGCTAGTCCAGCCTGGCGGGAGCTTGTCTGCTTATTAGTTCATTTATTCACTCTGGTGCAGAAAGGAGGCCAGCAGAGAGCTGCATTTAAACTCCCCCCACCAGCTGCTGAACCGTAGCTGCTCAGTAGCTGCACCTGGCAGTACACATCATATTGAAGACTTCAAGGAGCCAGGGCCACAGGGCCAAGGTCTGGACCTCAGCATTGCTCATTATTAGCTGGGGGATCTTGGGAAGGGTGCTTAACTTCTCCATGCCTCTATTTCTCTAACTGTAAAATGGGTTTATTAGAAGTGCTTACTGCAGGTCACTGGTAGAATGCAGTGTTGGTGAATAAAGTTGATCTGAGTTGTGTGTGGAAGGAGGGGCAGGCCCAGGCTGACGTTTCTGGTGCATCCTGAGGCCTTCCACTCCTGACCTTCACGGCCTCTGCTACTCCTGCGAGGCCCCTCGGCCTCCACTGCCCAGCAGCTTCTGGGGCCCGCCGGTCTATCCTGACTTGTCGCGCTTGCGCAGTCCTACCGTAGCAGTGCCTTCTCTCTGTGGGTTGCCCAGCTTCTGGGTGGGCAGGCTGGGGCACGGACATTTAGGAGCTGTGCCTGAGGGCCCGTTCTCTTCCTACCTGGGTGCTAGGTAGTCTCCACTAACCATGATTCACCATGAGAACGCGGGGCCTGGGGGAGGTCTGCCCGGGCGTAGACTGCTGACCCTTGGGGTTCAGATTTCAGGCTGGGCTCCTGGGGCGGTCAGGGGCGGTCAGGGGCGGTCAGTCCGCATGGCGGACTCCCAAGTTTAAGAAACTTCTGAGCCCAAAGCACCGCCCTCACGAGGACTTTTGGAGCTGAGCTGACATCTAGCGGCCACTAAAGGAATGACTCTACCTTCGGGGAGGTTCTGGGGCTCAGCCATCCATCCCTCACCTATCTGTGGGGGGGCCCAGTGTAAGAGGTGGCCTAGAGGGTGAGTGGGTGTTGTGGGTGGGTGTTCCCCTGGGTATTCCCCCAAATCATCCGACCAAATTAAGATTGGTAAAGAAAAGTTGCTGCCATTCGTTTTTTACCAGAAAAGAACAGAAGCATCTTGGGGGAAAATTGCAGTTTTTATTGATCCACAGCCATTACAGATTTGGGATTTGACCAGTACAAACGCTTCATGGCCGCTGCTTCCGGTCTGCACATCTTCCTGAGGGTTCCACCCCGGCCCCAACAGTTACTGGATGCCCCCTTATCGAGAACTTAGAAAATTTCATGGGCTATAAAGATTGAAAAGCTGAGATCCCTGACTTTGGAAGCTTGCCTTTCTTCTGGTGACATGTCACAGAGCCCCCTGAGGTGTCTAGTAGATGTTTCAGTCCAGAAGCTCCTTGTTGCTTTATTTTTTCTTCATCATCCTAATTTGGTCTCTGAGCCCCTATTTCACCTCAGTTGGTAGAAATTCAACTTCAAGAATATGTGGGTTGAAGCTGGGCGTGGTGGCGCACGCCTGTAATCCCAGTACTTTGGGAGGCTGAGACAGGAGAATCTCAAGTTCAAAGCCAGCCTCAGCAAGGGCGAGGCTAAGCAACTTAGTGTCTGTCTCTACATAAAACACAAAATAGAGCTGGGGATGTGGCTCAGTGGTTGAGCACTCCTGAGCTCAATCTCCAGTACCAAAAAAAAAAACCCCAAAAAACAAAAACAAAGGAATATGTGGGTTGAGCCTTACCTGTCAGGGAAGCCCTCTGGTCATCTGTCCACAGTGATCATAGTGTACAGGGACAGTTCCTGCCCTCAGTGGTCCACAATGGGGACTACTAAGGTTAGTCAAAACCCTCCAGGATGCCTGTTTCACCCACCTGAGCTGAGAATACTGTTCTTGGCTAGTCCCTGTTCTTTTGCTAAGCTCTTCCTATTTTCCAAGGAATTTTAAAACAAAATGCAAAATTATAGGCTCGTGGACGGACTGGGAAGCCTGTCTTCAGCAGTTCCATTTGGGGGATGGAACCACCGAGGCTCCAAGTTCACATGGCCAGGTAATGCTGGCCATGACTAGATGGCAGGTCTCTTGTTCTCCCAGCCCAGGCTTCCTGCTTGGGACCCCTTTAATGGGCTTTCCTCCATTTCCTTGGCATCTGTTCCCTCTGCCACTGCTTCCTGTAATGCCCAGATCACAGCGACCCCAAAGACCACCAGGGAGACCGAGGCATGTATGTAAAAACAAAGAGACTTTATTGGGGCTTAAGCTTGGTCTCTCAGACTTCACCGGCACAGCGGTCTGTGCAGAGAGCCCCGAACAATAGCTCAGCAGGTTTTTATAGGGGGAGGGGACAGGTGGTGGCAGTGGACATGGCGTATGCATTGCATCATTACACAAGCACCAATTACAATTGTACAGTACCTATGGTGACAGTAGTGACCATTCAGAGTTTGAGGGGGTGTCCGTAACATTTGGTGGGACTCAATCATGGCTTTTGGGAATTTTTTGAAAATGACCAACTACAAGGTGAGTTTAAGTGCCCTATGTGGGGTTCAGGCAGACTCAGACCTCAGGAATGCCAGGTATGTGATTCTTAACTTCTTTGTCTGCTCTGAGGGTGATCCCTGAGTGGCTTCAGCCTTGAGCTATGTGTGTATTTTCCCAGAACCAAAACTCAGGCCTACTATTTTTCTGGAGGGTCCAAAACCTGTCACGGGGTTCATTTTAGCTCAGGTCTTTCACTTCCCATCTCATAAATCCTTCCCCTTAGCTGAGCGCTGTGATGCACGCCTGTAATTCCAGTGACTCAGGAGGCTGAGGCAGGAGGATTGCAGGTTCAAGGCCAGTTGAAGGCCACCCTAGGCAACTTAGCAAGGGCGTCTCAAAAAAAAAAAAAAAAAAAAAAAAAAAATTAAAAAGGGCAAAATTGCTGGGGATGTAGCTGAGTGGTTAAGCGCCTAAGCGCCCTTGGCTTCAATCCCCAGTACCAAAAAAAAAAAAAGAAAAAAAAGAAAAAAAATCCTTTTCCTTGACATATGGTTCATAAGGACCATGACAATTGCTTTTGTCCTCTGACCTGTTCCTGGCAGGCTCTTTTCCTTCTGCCTAGAAACTCTGTTCCAGTCCCAGTGTGTCTTTGTGGCTCTTTGTGAGGCCACCCAGGACATGTCTGCTGGTGGTCACTAAAACCAGAAGGTGCCCCTTCTGAAGGGCACACCGCCAGCAGCCCAGAGACACACCCAGAACCAAGCCAGACTTTATTTGCTCGTGTAGAGTCCTGGTCATAGCATTTGTCCCCTGAGCTTCTGGTTCCCTCACTGCCACCATCCGACTTGCCAGGACTTCTCTCTTGCCGGAACTTCTTTCCAGATCAGAGTTGTTGCTCTGACTTCTGCCCTTGGAAAAAAACTGGTAGGGGAGTTAGGGAGAGAGGATGAGTGAGGGGAAGGAAGGGAAGCCCATGGCTGCTGGGTGAGAGCGTGGAGACCAGCTCAATTTCAAACAAGACCATCTCTAAAGGTCTCTCTTGTCTTGGCAGGACACTGATGGTGGGTTCTGTTCAGTGGTGGCATGGGGCTGTCTCAGAGCACTGGTTAGCATGATTGGCAAGAGTTGAGCAGATTTAAATTTCAGAATGTGCTCACCTTGGACCCAGCAAGTGCTGTGCACCCCACCAAGCCTACTTTGGAGGAACACGTGTGCAAACACTATGTACACAAGGATGTTTGTGACTGCTTTTCACAGTGGCAAAATATTGGAAATAGCTTAAATGCTTGTGAAAATGAGATTAAACCACAAGGCTGCTATGTTATGAAAGCCTATGTGGTGTTAAGACCATACCAACATGGAAAGGCCACCAAGATGTACTGCTAAGGCAAAGCAAGTTCAGAGGAAAATGAAAGTTTGTGTCTAAGATCCAAAACCATGTGTCGGTATCTATGTGCGTGTTTGTAAAATAAAATGTAATAAAAACACATGTGTGCTGTGCATCTACCTACCATGTGCCAAGTATTGTTCTGAATGCTTTGCAGGCGTTAACTCATTTGCTCCTCAAAGACTCCTATGTTGTGGGTACTATTATTGGTTCCACAATGTAGATGAGGAAACTGAGGCACAGAGAGAACAGGAACCTGCCTAAAGAGTGAGCTCGGACCGGGCTCAGGTGCTCTGGCCCTACAGCCCATGTTATTAACCATTACTGGGCTCACACACACGTGCACACACACACTAGCCTACAAGCACTTGAACTTGCTCTGAGGGCCCTTTGAAGAGCAGAGTGAACTGGGAGAGGAGATTAAAGAGGGCCTTCATTTCCTCTTTGCTATGGTTCTGTGGATTTAAAATTTTTACAAGGAGATATTTGTGACAAAAAATAAAAAAAGATTCATGCAATGATAAAAATTACAACTCTGCTCTTCAATCAGACTAGTAAAACGGTGGTGTACTATTTGGAGGGGTAATTAGAGGTGGCAATCTGGAGATTTGGGGACTCAGGTCCCAGTTCTGCCTCTCAATGGCAGTGTGATCTCATCTGCTTGCCTGAGGTGTTTACTGGACTTTAAACCTTCTGGGATCTGATCTATACCCTGGGCACTTCCTGCCAGCTTCCCAAGGGATATCACTTTAGGGAAGGCAGGAAGAAGAGGAGGTCAGGGCAGAGGCCAGGGAGCAAGGTAAGAGTAGGGGGTCCCCAGAGTGTGCAAACCTGAGCTGTCTCTGAGGCCCCTTTTTGCTGGATGACAGCGTCACTGTGGTGTCACCCAGATTTTAGACGAGGGAGCCTGAGAACCCCATGCACGACCTCACCCTTTGTAGCTGGTCAACCTGCCCTTCCCATCTGCATTGGAATTTCTCCATATGGAAGGCACTGAGCCAGGCCAAGGGCAGGGGTCCCTAGGGAGCCCACCTGCAGACCCATGCCTGGTGGGGCAGTGTCCACCTGCACCTCAGCAAGATGATCAAGAGTGGTGGGTGAGCCAATAGGTTCTAGAACCACACAGACCTGAGGTCAAGGGCGAAAGCCGTCCCTTTCCAGCCGTGAGAATTTAGCTTCTCTGCTTCCCTCTCTAACTTCAGTTTTATCACTTGCCGAATGAGATAAGAGTAGCTCGGTGGTGGGTGGGTGCTGTGCTGTGGAATTCAGCTCAGCACCTGCGTGGTGAGCGGCAGAGTGTGTGGCATGTGGTCAGGGCTCGGCGAGGGTTGATTATTGTTCTTACTCTCTTCACAGTCCTTTCTCTCCAAGGAATTCAGCCTAAGTCACAACCTACCTGGGCCCCTACACTGGGGCACGGTCGAATGACCTGTGGATCCCTAATGTACGATGCTGGCTCATGCGTCAGTGTGGGGCACTTGCTGTCCTTGTCCTCTTACCCTAATGCTCTGTCTTGCCCAAACTCAGCTGAAACACCGCCACCACCTCCCACCTGACTGATGCCTCCTCTGTGGTCCCTGGTGGCTCCCAACACATCTGCCATTGCCCTCACCTCTGCAGGGTCTAAGCACTTGACCCTCGTCTCGCCTTCCAAGGGCTGTGAAGCTCCTTCTGCCTGGTCCCAGCATCTGGCCCAACAGCCAGCGGCACATGACTGAGGCTCCAGCTGTGCTAAATTAAACTGAAGACAGGAAGAAGGTGAGCATGGAGCTGGTAATGCGGGGGAAGGGCGGCCAGTTGCTGCAGGAGGTGGACTCTAGAAGACATGCCCACCCAGCCAGGGCCCCTGGGAGGGCCACCAGGCCTGGCCTCACCTGAAGTTCACCATGCCCGTGTCCTCTTCCAGTCTCTTTATCAGCTCCCTGACTTGGTACCGGTTTATGGGGACCTTGTTTTGCTGAGGAGGTAGATGGAACATGTTATGGAGCTCCTTCTCGCCCCACCTCCACCTGCCATGTCTCACCCCTCTGGGGACCACTGTTAGCAACTGACAGCAAAGAGGAAACTGAACCCACCATGAGGAGTGACTGGAAGACCACCCCCATCGGCCATAGGTCATGGCTCAGACTCCAGGGCGAGGGGAATTGGGATTTCAGGCAAGATGGCGGGGCCAAGGTGGAAATGCTGGGGCTTTAGGATGTGCTCGCTTCTGTCACTCCCCTTTCCATCTTCAGCAGCCACATGCATTGGGGACAAGGACCTACAAAATGAAGAATGTGTGGAATGTTGGGGGATCAGTGGCATCAGGCCACATGGTACAGAGAGTGACTTGGGCAGGAGGTTGAGGGAGGCCTTGAGTTTCCCTCTGAGTCTAGATAAATGACGTGAGGGTCCCGCAGCTGATACCAGGAGGCACCATGGAGAATGTCAGCGCACCTGCACCATCACCTTCCGGAACTCGCCCACGGGCATCTTCATTGTTCCAGAAGGGTTCAGGCTCCGGAAGAAGTCCACAGCAGGGATTTTGTTCTGGTCCGCGTAGCTCTGAGAGAAGCAGGGGATCCCAGGAGTGAACACTGGCCCCTGCCAGGGCTATCACAACTCCCCCTCCGCTCGCCCATGAGGGTGGCCCAAGCTCCCACGCCTGCAGCCAGAGCCTCCCAGACATTAGCAGTGGTTGAAGAGCAAGGGCCCTGCACGGGTGGAGGCAGGGCAGGACTGCAGGCCATGGAGGGTCTTGTGTTGGCCCAGTTTCTTGCAGCACCCCCACCCCCCCACTGAGCAGAAGCTCCATCTGTTCCATCAATCCATTGCCTTAAGAGATTGACACCAATGCTGTCAAGATGCCACAGAGTGGGGCTGGGGATATAGCTCAGTTGGTAGAGTGCTTGTCTTGCATGCACAAGGCCTTGGGTTCAATCCCCAGCACCACAAAAAGAATAAAAAGAAGCCATAGCGCCAAGGGACTAGGAATGGTGGACTAGGAATGGTGATCATATCCACATAAGTTATTTGTTTTTTTTTTTTTTATTTTTTTTTTATTTTTTTCGTTGTGGATGGACACAATGTTTTTATTTTATTGCTTTGTATGTGGTGCTGAGGATCGAACCCATGGCCTCACGCATGCGAGGCAAGCGCTCTACCGCTGAGCTACGATCCCAGCCCCACATAAGTTATTTGATAATCAGGGAGAGGGGACAGACTCCAGGAATCCCTGGGATTTTCAGTTTTGCACAAAATGTACATAAGAAGTACTTGGTTAGTAAACTTTAAAAATATTTTTTCATCGTTTTCCTTTTCAAAATTATTAATTGCATTGTAATTTCATTTTAAATGAGCAAAAAGAGACCCCAAGTTCCACTCCCAGCACCAAAGACACCAGCCCACACAGAGCCCCCCTACACACACACCACACACCCGACCATTCACCACGTCCTGGAGATGTCTCCATAATGACTCTCTTATATCATCCTTCATCCTCAGTCAAATTATCCTTCCACATCTAGGATACTACAATGGTATTGGATTTTCCCAACTTCCACTTTTATCCCCTTCAGTTCATGTCACTTCCCAAAGCCACAGAAATAACCCCTCTGCCCTGCTGGATTCACATCACACCTGCAGCTCAATAGCTCTTGCTGGTTCCCTGCTTCCCATGGAATCAACCCCCAACTGGAAGCCTGAAATCTGAGCACAGCACACGGAGCCCAGGCTCCCAGGCCAGCTGTGAGTCTCAGGCTCCTCTGCGGGATTTGCATGGCTCAGCTCACAGCCCCCAGCATGTGGTGCACAGCGCCCCCTATATGCAGTCCTACCTCAGCACCTTCTCAGGAATCCTCTTCCCAGAACCCCTCCCTCGCCCTCTGCCTCACCAGTCTCTGCCATCTTCAAGGCCCTTCCCTACCCCACTTCTTGCAGGAAATCACCCTGTTCTTTTTTTCCCCAATCCTGTGCTCATCTCTACCTTAGATTCTGATTGTTATAGTTGTCTTCATGCCTTCTTTATTATCTATCATATGACATTTTCTTTTCCTTTCCTTTTTTGTCTTTTCTGTTGTACTAGGGATTGAACCCAGGGTTGCTTTACCACTGAGCCACATCCCCAGCCCTTCTTATGCTTTATCTTGGGACAGGGTCTCACTAAGTTGCCCACAATGGTCTTGAACTTGAGATCCTCCTGCCTTGGCCTCTGGAGTTGCTGGGATCACAGGCATGGGCAACTGTGCCCGGAAATCATATGACATTTCTTATTGGTCATTACTGAATGTATCCCGCTTTTCCAAACAGATTTTTGGCTTCCCAAGGGGAAGGACCATTTTACACTGCATGCCTTGTTTAGCTCTATCCCAAGATGCTTTTTTTATATTCTTTTCTCCCCACATGTCTTGGAGACCCAGGGCATTTGTGACTAACTCTGGATCCAGGTCTGCAGCTCCCAGGCACGTGCCACTCCCCATTTCTATCCTCTTTTGAAATCAGGGGCGAGGCCCTCACCTTGCCTCAGATAACCCCATGCCAGTTTACCAGAGCATCCTGCTCTCCTTGCAAAACAGGTTCCCCTGTGGTTCCATGTGTAGTCATCTTATTCAGGAACGAACTGATACCC
The DNA here is from genome assembly GCA_004024805.1 of Geosciurus inauris. Taxonomy (NCBI): domain Eukaryota; kingdom Metazoa; phylum Chordata; class Mammalia; order Rodentia; family Sciuridae; genus Geosciurus; species Geosciurus inauris. The sequence goes on from PVHX01035758.1 coordinate 9,756, forward strand.
CTTTGCCTTCTAGAACTTTCCACATGACAATAATTTTCATGCAAGAGTTTTTTTGTTTTTGTACTGGGGAATGAACCCAGGGGCACTTAACCACAGAGCCCATCCTTAGGCATTTTAGTATTTTATTTAAAAACAAGGTCTCACTGAGTTGCTCAGGGCCTTGCTAAATTGCTGAAGCTGGCTTTGAACTCTTAATCCTCCTGCCTCAGCCTCCTGAGCTGCTGGGATTACAGTCATGCGCCACTACACCTGGCTATGCAAGAGCTTTTCTTTTTTAAAAAAATTATTTATCCCTGGAAACTGAGGCTCAGAGCAGACCAATCTGGGGCAGGTGGCGGCCCTGGGCATGCACCTGTAGCCAGCAGCGGCTCCCGACCTCCACCACCTGCTGAGAAACACCAGACCTGGGTCTGGCCCTGGCTCTTAGATGGGATGGAGCTAGGTAAGCAATCTCACCCCCTTCAGCTCGAATGTTCTCCCATTTAAAAATTTGCTCTATTTCCTAGAGACCATCTAAGAAAAGAAAGCCAGATGCAAGTCACTACAAATAAAGGCTTCAGATGTCCCTCTTTAGTGGAAGCCACCAAACAGCCATCTCAACCACAGGGAGTTTTGGCATCCTGTGGAAAGAGCCTTCATTTATTGGGTGTTATCATATGCCAGGCATTGCTTTAGGTGCTTTGCGCATATTAAATAGGTTGATCTTCACAGCAGCCCTCTAGGGGTGGGTACTATTATTATGCCCACTGTACAAGTCACAGAGGGCCTTGGCAACTTGCCTTAAATGGAGGGCTTGGGCGATGGAATCCATCCTGTGCCACCCCCCTCTACTCCCCTCAGCCAGATCTCAGCTCTTCCCTCCTCTGGGAGGTAGGATGCACTCAGGCATCCAACATCCATGGGAATAGTCCAGTCTGTAGTCCAAGGGATGGCGACATTCCCTGTTAGAAAGGATCATACTGCTGGGTGCGGTGGTGCACGCCTATAATCCCAGCAGTTTGGGAGGCTGAGGCAGGAGGATTACAAGTTCAAACCTAGTCTCAGCGAAAGTGAGGTGCTAAGCAACTCAGTGAGACCCTGTCTCTAATAAAATATAAAAAGCGCTGGGGATGTGGATTGTGGTTAAGCACCCCTGGGTTCAATCCTTGGTACCAAAAAAAAAAAAATAGTACAGATACTTTGGGGAGGAGAAACACTGGTCAGCTGATGGGGGCCAAAGGCTAGCTTTCTCCAGGGCTCCCTGGAGGCTCAGGGAGGAAGGCAGGAGCTCACCTGGATCAGTTTCATGGGGTTTGGCATCAGGAAGGAGCTCTTCTTGGCAGAGAAACCTTGAACTGTCTTGTAGATCACGTCCAGCTGGGGATGGATGGCACAGACCCCGTCCAACATTCTCACGAACTGCTCAGTTACCATCACATTCTGCAGCAAGGAGAAAGGGACCAGTGGCGAGGGTGTTGCCCCTGTGCTCTCCCCCTGCCCAGCCAGCAGGCCCTCCCTTCCACCCAAGCTAGAGTCAGGGTCTTGGGTCTTTTCCCAGTTTGTTCTCCAAGATTGGGATGGTTCTGGAGTTTTAGAGCTTGTGATCTGACTTGTAAGTATCCCATGTGATTTTCAGTCAGCTGTTTGCATCGAGTGTTGGTGGTCTGTCACATGCTGCCAGCTCAGCTCTGCCCTCAGAGGGCAAGTGTAAGTGACCACATTGGATGGACAAGATACAAC
>PVHX01035759.1:0-11293 GCA_004024805.1 Geosciurus inauris
TTGAACATTTTTTCATATGTTTATTGATTGATTGTATTTCTTCTTCTGAGAAGTCTCTGTTCAGCTCCTTAGTCCATTTATTCATTGGGTTATTTGTTTTTTGGGTGTTAAGTTAAATGAGTTCTTTATATATCCTGGAGATTAGTGTTCTGTCTGATGTGTATGTGTGGCCAAAATTTGCTCCCAGAATGTAGGGCTCTGTTCACTTCATTGATTGTTTACTTTGCTGAGAAAGAAGCTTTTTAGTTTGAATCCATCCCATTTGATTCTTGATTTTATTTCTTACACTTTAAGAGTATTGTTAAGGAAGTTGGGGCCTAATCCAACATGATAAAGAGTTAGGCCTACTTTTTCTTCTGTGAGGTGCAGGGTCTCTGTCTAATTCCTAGGTCCTTGATCAACTTTGAGTTGAGTTTTATGCATGGTGAGAGATAGGGGGTTAGTTTCATTTTGCTGCATATGGATTTCCAGTTTTCCCAGCTCCATTTGTTGAAGAGCTGTCTTTCTCCAATGTGTGTTTTTGGCATATTTGTCTAGTATGAGATAACTGCATTTATGTGGGTTTGTCTCTGTGTCTTTTATTCTGTACCATTGGTCTGTATGTGTATTTTAGTGCCAATACCCTGCCATTTTTGTTACTATAGCTTTGTAGTATAGTTTAAAGTCTGGTATTGTGATGCCTCCTGCTTCACTCATCTTGTTACGGATTGCTTTGATTCTTCTGGGTCTCTTATTTTTCAAAATGAATTGTATGATTGCTTCTTCTATTTCTATAAGAAATGACATTGGAATTTTAATTGGAATTGCATTGAATCTGTTTAGTGCTTTGGGTAGCAAAGCAAACTATGGCCATTTTGACAATATTAATTCTGCCTATCTCAGAGCATGGGAGATCTTTCCCTTTTCTAAGTTCTTGTACAATTTTTTTCTTTAGTGTCCTGTAGATTTTATTGTAGATATCTTTCACCTCTTTTGTTAAATTGATTCCCAAGTATTTTATTTTATTTTTTGAGGCTATTGTGAGTGGGATAGTTTTCCCAATTTCTCTTTCAGAGAATTCATCACTGATGTATAGAAATGCATTTGATTTATGATTTATGGGTGTTGATTTTATATTCTGCCACTTTGCTGAATTCATTTATTAATTCTAGAAGTTTTCTGGTGGAATTTTTTGGATCCTCTAAGTATAGATTCATGTCATCAGCAAATAATGATAGTTTGAGTTCTACTTCTATTTGTATCCCTTTAAATTCTTTCATCTAATTTTTCTGGCTAGTGTTTCAAGGACTATGTTGAACAGCAGTGGTGAAAGAGGGCATCCCTGTCTTGTTCCCATTTTTTGAGGGAATGCTTCCAATTTTTCTCCATTTAGGATGATGTTGATTTTTGGTTTAGCATAGATAGCTTTTCCAATGTTGAGGCACATTTCTACTATCACTGGTTTTTCTAGTGTTTTGAACATGAAAGGCTGCTGTATTTTGTTAAATGCTTTCTCTGCATCAATTGATAAAACTATATGATTCTTATCTTTAAGTCTATTGATGTGATAGATTATGTTAATTGATTTCCATATGTTGAACCACCTTACATCACTGGAATGAACCCACTTGATTATGGTGCACTATTAATATGTTTTTTGTGTGCAATTTGCCAAAATGTTATTGAGAATATTTGCATCTATGTTCATTAGGGATATTGATCTGAAATTTTCTTTCTTTGATGTGTCTGTGTCTGGTTTTGATATCAGGGTGATACTAGCCTCATAGAATGAGTTTGGAAGGGTTCCCTCCTTTTCTACTTCATGGAGTAATTTGAGGAATATTGGTACTAATTCTTCTTTGTAGGTCTTATAGAACTCAACTGAAACCGGGTTTGGTGGCACACATCTTTATCCCAGCACTTTGGGAGGCTGAGGCAGGAGAATTGTGAGTTCAAAGCCAGCTTCAGCAATGGTGAGGGACTAAGCAACTCAGTGAGACCCTGTCTCTATATAAAACACAAAATAGGGCTGGAGATATGGCTCAGTGGTCGAGTACCCCTGAGTTCAATCCCTGATCCCCCTTCCCCAAAAAGGAACTTGACTGAGAATTCATCTGGTCCTGGGCTTTTTCTGTTGGTGGGCTTTTAATGGCATCTTCTATTTCCTTGTTTGAAATTGATCTGTTTAAGTCATGAATGTCCTCCTGGTTCAGTTTATATAGGTCATATGCCTCTAGAAATTTATCAGTTTCTTTGGGGTTTTCTGTTTCTCTGAAGTATAAATTTTGAAAATGGTTTCTAATTATCTTTTGTACTTTAATAGAGTTTGTCCTGATATTTCCTTTTTCTTCATGGATTTTAATAATTTGTGTTTTCTTCTTTTTGTTAGGGTATCTAAGGTTTGTCAATTTTATTTATTTTTTCAAAGAACCAGTTTTTTGTTTTGTCAATTTTTTGAATTATTTCTTTTGTTTCAATTTCATTGATTTCAGTTCTGATTTTAATTCTTTCCTGTCTTCTACTTCTTTTGGTGTTGATGTGTTCCTCTTTTTCTAGGGCTTTGAGATGTAGTGTCAAGTCATTTATTTGTTGACTTTTTCTTCTTTTAGTGAATGAGCTTAATGCAATGAACTTTCCTCTTAGCACTGCCTACTTAGTGTCCCAGAGATTTTGATGTGTTGTATCAGAGTTCTCATTTACCTCTAAGAATTGTTTTATCTCCTCCCTGTTGTCTTCTGTTATTCATGCATCATTCAATAGCATATTATTGAGTCTCCAGGTGTTGGAGTAGCTTCTATTTTTTAACTTGTCATTAATTTCTAATTTCATTCCATTATGGTCAAATAGAATGCAGGGTAGTATCTTTTTTTTTTTTTTTGTATTTGCTAAGAATTGCTTTGTGGCATAACATATGATCTATTTTGGAAGAGCATCCATGTGCTTCTGAGAAAAATTGTATTTGCTTGTTGATGGATGGAATGTTCTACATATGTCTGTTAAGTCTAAATTATTGATTGTTTTATTGAGTTCTATGGTTTCTTTGTTATATTTTGTTTGGAAGATCTATCCAGTGGTGAAAGAAGTGTGTTAAAGTTGCCCTGTATTATCGTGTTGTGGTCTATTTGATTCCTGTAGTTGAGAAGGTTTTGTTAGATATACATAGATGCTCCATTGTCTGGGGCATAGATATTTACGATTGTTTTGTCTTCTATAATTCCCTTAAGCAGTATGAAATTTCCTTCTTTATCCCTTTTCACTAACTTTGGTTTGAAGTCCACTTTATCTGATATGAAGATGAAAACCCTTGCTTTTTGATGTGGTCCATGTTAGTGATACGTTTTTTCCCACCCTTTCACTTTCAGTCTGTGGATGTATTTTTCTGTGAATGAGTCTGTTGAAGCAACATTATTGTTGGGTCTTTTTTTGATCCAGTCTCTCAGTCTATATCTTTTAATTGATGAGTTTAGGCCATTCATATTCAGTATTATTATTGAAATATAATTTGTATTCCCAGTCATTTTGGTTTATTTTTGGTTTTTATCTTGACTTGGTTTCTCATTTGATTGGCCTTTCCTTTTGTGTAGTTCCTCTCTTTGCACATTTTCATTGTTGGTTATCATTCCTCCTCATGGAATATTTTGCTGAGAATGTTGTGTAGTGCAGGCTTTCTTGCTATAAATTCTTTTAACTTTTGTTTATCATGGAAGGTTTTTATTTCATCATCCAATCTGAAGCTTAATTTTGCTAGATATAAGATTTTTGGTTGGGATCCATTTTCCTGCAGAGTTTTCTATATATTGTTGCAGGATCTCCTGGCTTTGAGGGTCTGTTTTGAAACATCTGCTGAGATCTGAATTGGTCTCCCCGTATATGTAATCTGATTCCTCTCTCTTTTGGCCTTTAAAATTCTTTCCTTATTTTGTGTGCTAGGCATTTTCATTATAATGTGTCTTGGTGTAGATCTGTTGTTATTTTGTACATTTGATGTCCTGTAAGCCTCTTGTATTTGATTTTCCCATTTATTCTTTGTTTGGGAAATTGTCTGATATTATTTCATTGAAGAGATTGTACATTTCTCTGGTTTGTATCTCTGTGCCTTCCTCTATCCAATAATTCTTTGATTTGGTCTTTTGATGTTATCCCATAATTCTTGGATATTCTGTTCATGGTTTCTTATCATTTTCACTGTGTGGTCAACTTTATTTTCAAGATTGTATATTTTGTCTTTATTATCTGAGGTTCTGTCTTCCAAGTGATCTGGTCTGTTGGTGATGTTTTCTATTGAGTTTTTTATTTGGTTTATTGTTTCTTTCATTTCAGGTCCCCCTCCCCGCCAAATCTCTCTCTCTTTTTTGAAGTAATCTTTTGCTACCTGTATTTGCTCCCTTATCTCTTTGTTGGTGTGAACAATGATTGCCTATATTTTCTCTCTTATCTCTTTGTTGGAATGATTAATTTTTGTCTATATTTGTTCACTTAAGTCATTCTTTAATTCACAGACCATTTTAATTATGTACATTCTGAACTTCTGTGAAATTTCATCAACTCTGATGTCAGTGGATTCTATTATTGTAGTATCTTGGTTTGTTTTAGGGGCACTTTCTTCCCTTGTTTTTTCATGTTGATTATATGTCTTCCTTTCTTGCAATTTGGATCTGAGGTATTGCAGTTTCTACCCTATAATCTTGTAGTGACTCTGCAGATTACCTCTACCTCATTTTGGTGTTTGCTTCCCATTCCTGGCAGGTATTCCCAGATAGATGCTCCTGCAACTAAAGATTTTGTGTGCAATAGTGGAGTTAAGATAGTAGTGGGGCTGGCCTAAGGTGGATGCAAACACTTTCAGAGATGGGGCTGAAAGGGTGGGACTTACAATGGCTTTGGGCTGACTAGAGATGCAGCGCTGTGACCTGCTGTGCTGTGGCTGGCAGCTGCTGTAGACCCTGTCTGTTGTCCCAAGGTGGAGGCTACTTCATGGGGAGGTCTATGTTGATGGCTGCAGTGTCCCAAGATGAATTCAGTAAGTGAGTAGTGATGTGGACCTTCATTCTGCTCAGGGGCAGTCCTGGGCCTGGGCTTTCACACAGGTCCACAGGGGAGGTCCTGGGCCTGGGGTCTCGTGGGTTGGCAGTGGCTCTAGCATAGAAAGGTGGAGGCAATCCTGGTCCTGATCTAGGTCTGGGCTCCTGCAGGATCCCTGGAGGTGGTCCCAGGTATGGTTCTGGTTTCTGGTGTGGGGCAGTGGATCAACAGGGGCAGCCCTGGGCCTGACCTAGTGCATTGCCTTTTAATGATTCAGTAGTTAATGTAGAAAGCAAATTAAGCCAATTTTGAATTGTTAAACTTTCTAATTTTGCTCAAAATGAATGCTCCCTGATAACACATATCATATATATTTTAAGTAATTTACCTTCCACAATTTTATATGGTTACACTTAGATAGTTTTACTAGACTTACACATTTTGGGGATGATAAATAAATATTAAAGATACTATTATGGCCAATTTCTAAATAGCAGAAATATAGATCAGAGAGACCATGAAGACAAGCACTTCTTTGAAAGGAAAGAAATAAATACTATAAAATCAGTGGAACTCATTGTCTTTTGGAAACTAAAGACAGCCATGAGGTCAGAGCACTATTTGAGTAGCAAATGAGTGGGGTTATCCGCTTTATAAATCTGTGAATATTGCTATCAGGAAGGTCTGCTATTAATACAAATCACCCTCACTCCAAGAAAATTAAAAGTTTTAGTACTAGTTAGATGTCAAATGGGATAACAGATAACTCATTGAGAGGAAGAGCAGAACAGTACTGTGGTTCTAGCATTTTGCTGGGACTAAGTTATTTACCTTATTTTCAGGGATGGTGGGGGCCTTGGGTCCCTGGGACTTCATTATTGAAATTGGAGTTTTATATTCAAAGATTGACAGTATTTGTCCTAAGACCCAAAGATTTGGAAGGTTGTGAATTCTGAGGCTATTCAGCTTAAAAATTTAGTTTAAATGTGAATGTGGAGGAAGTAGTTTTGTGAGATCCTGTTAGCATAGTGTTAGGAGTTTGAATAAAGAAACATCATAGATTTGAACAACAAATAAAATGACAAAGGATGACATTTCACTATTGTTAAATGCCTGGGGAGTTAGAAAATATTTCAGATGAACAGTACATAGAAAAATAAAGGCATGGGTGCACATTTAGATAGGTAGTTATCATCCTCTGTACAGGTGTAAACCTTAAGAGGCTCTCTGACAAACGGGAAACAAGGAAAACATCACAGCACAGAAACTGAGATGGATGTACAGGAAGACAACTGATAGACTTTGCTTCTGTACCTCATTTAGATCCAAGTGGGACTTTAAAAACTTACCATCAATTTCAGGTAAGATTATCATATATCCTAATTTGTTTGTGATTATTTTATATTAGTTTTTGTTGCTGTATGATTTTGTTTCACTCTTAGAGAAGGATCCCTTTAAGAAGAAAAATCATATAGTTGTTTTAAAATTGTAGAGGAACCAAAGAGATTATCAAATGCAATTGCTTCCATAGTAACTGTAGAGATTTTTATAAAATGTTGGGTCTTGAGAAAAGGATTGAGATTTAATGAATAAATTTTATTCTATAATTCTGAAAGAGAGCATATACAAATAAATTTTGGGGAAAGTCATACAAAGGGTATAATTATTCCCAAATTTTAGGGTACCTTCATGAAATGTTAATAGATGTATGAATGAGACCATTACAGATATAAAAACAAATGAAAGGATTTTTATTAATGTCCACATCAAAAGATAAATATTAGGAAATAAACAGACTCTCTTGAGGACTTAAAGATGGTTGTTTGGAAGTAAATGGGGGAAGAGACAGGTAATACCCAGGTACAAACTCTTCTCTGAAGAGAAAAGAATAGACCAAGATAAAGCCAAATCAGTTAGGTTACTGCTTAGGCCAACTGTTAAATACCTACCACTGTTTGTTTTTATTGGATTCTACCATGAATTTAAGCATTATATAATGAAATGGCCTTGCCTAAAGACCCAGACTGTAGATGATACTCACTTGGACCAGACAATGCACTATAGAATAATAGGAGGCAGCATTATTGGGCATGTGTGTCTGCTTTTCAGATCCAAAACATCCTTCAGATAGGATAGGGTCCTGATGTTTATTGCTTGCTTACAGGTGCAGTTGTAAGATTAAGCACAGGCTTTGGGATCCACTGGACTATAGGACTGAGTCACTTTTTCTGCAGTAACAAAATGATTGTTTTTGCATGCCCCACCCACCTTCTGAGGTAGTTCTAGGTTTAGAAGAGGGAAGTAGGCATCCTTGATTGGAGCCTCTCAATTTCCAACATTAGTTCATACTTGATTATATCCTAGTCTCTGGAATCTTTGTGATTGCAGCCACAGTGCCTAATACAGGTCCTGGATGGAACACAAGTAATCCTTGTGAGGGTGGCATAAAAATTCTGTCTTAACATAATAGAAACTTGTGGCTCAAGAATTAAAAAAAGAAGAAGAAAACTCATGTCTGTCCCCAAAGCCTAGCCTTTTTCTATTATGCTAGGCTTGACCTTCACAGGGACAAGGAGCAAGATAACCATCTTGTAAATGACCTGGTAATGACATAGCAATTGGGAGATATTAAGTAGTCATGTGAATGAAAATTTTGGAAACTCTTAAATGATATCTTAAGATGTCTGAATTTATTTTAATAGGTTATTGAGAGTCATTGAAAAAATTGTTGAGAGCAAGTGATCACAGTTATTGAGAGACAAACTGTATTAAAGGGAAAAACCTCAAGTTTAGAGATCCTAAGGAGGCTAGTGTACTGTTCTGGGTGAAAGGTTATAGTGGCTTCAATTAAGTTGGTGACATTAGAGGAATGAGAATGATGGGTATTTTAGATTTTTTTTTTTTAAAATTTAGGAATATTAAAAATCTGATCAATATGTTATTGATATTAATTTGTATTTATATTCTTCATTCCTCATGAAGTCTATCCAAGTATTTATACAGTCCCAGATTACTCACAAAACATCTAACAGATGCTAGAATGTGAAACTTTTCTCATTATAAATCTGTGAATACATCATGAAGCAATGTTATTTTTTAAAAGCAAGCTCAATACTCCCACTTCTAAAGTGATGCCAAGGTTATAGTTTAACAGTAGTTTAAAAATTGAATTAACATAGACCATTAATCTTTTTCCTTACGGCATCACTTTGATTTTGCTATTTCTGTGCTGGAAGATTTGTCATGGTCCCTTTTGTTTTCTAGAATCCATAATTAGTTCACCATAATTAAGATTCAACCCCCTTTTAACCCTTTTCATTCTACTCCCTCATAAAATATCAATATAATTACAGAGAAAAAAAAATCAATATATCTTACTCTTCATCCAACTTTGACTATCCTGTCTCTATAAATTTATGTTAATAGGATTCCCATTTTTAGTCCCAATTCCAGTGAGTCTGCTTAAGGTTAAATTTGTGTAGGCTTGGGTAGGGTCTTAGGACTTTCTTATGCCTTTATTGGTTTTGTAAGAATTGAATAAATATATATGTATGAAGACTTACAGTCATGTCTAAGAGGTAGCAGGCACTCAAACATTAGAACTTATTAATATTGTTACTTTGGCTAGTTAGTCTGATGCAATGCAAAATAAAGAATATTGCATAAAATATATGGATCAAATTTTTCCTTTGAGGTCTTTTGCAGTTGATTTCATTAAATTGTTATTGACCTTATATCTTTTGACTGTGAGGTGAGGGAATGAGAGAAGAACATGGTTAGTTCATTTAGATTTTGAACAGCTAAACATCAGATACTTTTTTCCTCAAAGTGGCCATTCAGTATGTCAGAAGGAACTCCATTCTAAATGCTCTTTAAGGTCTGTGAAGAGAAGGCTAGCTCTTGATGTCTTTATTTTCATTATCTGTGGAAGTATAAAGGCATATCCTAGCTAACATAAATGTAATCCTGTTAACTTGACAATTTTTACACTAGAAATACAATTAATTAGTGTACCATAATTTTCTGATGAATAGCTAAATAATCTAAATATATTCCATGAGCAGTTCCTCAGTCACTATAGTATCTATGTAGATACTATAATTACTATATGTTTATATTATAGTAACTACACAAATAGATGATAAAGATCTTTATTATTAAAAAACTATAATGCTAATGTATACTGAGTGGGATATTTTATTAATTGGTAAATAAGGTCTTTTATAAATTAGCTGCTAGAATACAACATTCTCATTTCAAGACAAATAAGGCTTTTTGTCTCAGGTTGACTTAGAAATGTTTTTATTCATATTATACAATATCATATATTTTTAATCTTTCTGGTATGTTCCAATTTGGACATTTTTATTTTTCCTGATTTTGCTTCTATAGACAAAATTCTCATAAGTGCTGTACAGTCATTCATAATAGACCTGTACTTGAGTCAATAAATTACCTCTACTGAGAGTTGAAAATTTATGATTTGAGATTAAGAAGGCACTTTTGAGGTATGCCAAAAAAACCAAACAAACAAACCAGATGTTTGTTTTATTTGGTGTGTTGGAATAATGTATTTTTAAAGAGTGCATACTCAATTTAAATAAACCTAAAAGTTGCTTAGCAAAGTTAGAAAATATTGGTAGATTAAAAGCAATTAATATTGCCCCTTGTCTCATTATATAAAAATAGCCCAGAAATATTAAGTTGAATCATGTGAAATTATTTTTTGTAGGTTAAAAAAATAGGCATGTGTTTACTATGCTATATGCCTTCAAATAATAGTACACTTTTGAATTTTATTGTTATTTTATTTATTTAATTATTTATTTATTTATTAATTTATTTATTACTGGAGATTGAACCCAGGGGCACTCAACCACTGAGCCACATCCCCAGCCCTATTTTTTGGTTTTTTTTGTGTGTGTGTTAAAATGTTTATTTCAGTTTAATTTGATTTTGAGAGTCCTTCCAAATGTTTTCATGTAAACATAATTTATATAGAACAGCCTTTTCACAAAACTTACATTATATTTTCATTTAATTACATAATTCTTTTAGCCATTCTTAAAAAATAAACTCTTACATTACACAATATATACATGTATTGAAACATATAAATATGTATAATTTCTGTGTTTAATATATTATTAATTTAATTAATTTTTTGTTCTGGGGACCAGACCCAGGATTGTGCACATCCTGAGCATAAATTCTATCACTGAGCATAAACTCTATCACTGGGCTATATGCATAGCTCCAGTACATTTAAAAATGATTCTTATCACTTTCAAGGTAATAGCTTCCACATAATTTTAAAATCAAAACAACCAAAAAGCTTTAACATAAAATAGCAGACTTCTGTCCTCCCACCCAGATTTTCTCACCAGATCCAACTACTTTCTTTTTTTTTTCATATTTAATTTATTTATTTGTTCTGTTTAGGCTTACATGATAACAGAGTACAATTTGATTCATTATACATAGATAGAGGATAACATATCAATTCTCTAGTTGTAAGTTGTATAGAATCACAACATATATGCAGTCATACATAAAGTTAGGGCTATGATGACCATCATATTCCACCACCTTTACTGTCCCCATGCCCCCTCCCCCCTTACACCCCTGTGAACAGAGTTCCACCATTGTTCCCATGACCTTCCTCACATTATGGATCAGCATCCATTTATCAACGAATACATTCGGCATTTGGTTTTCTGAGATTGGCTTACTTCACTTAGCATGATTTTCTCCAATTCTATCCATTTACCTGCAAATGCCATAAATTTATTCTCTTTTATTGCTGAGTAATATTCCATTGTGTATATATACCACAGTTTCCTTATCCGGTCATCTATCAAAGGGCATCTAGGTTGGTTCCACAGTTTAGCTATTGTGAATTGAGCTGCTATAAACATTGAAGTGGCTGCAGCACTGTAGTAAGCTGTTTTTAAGTCTTCTGGGTATAGACCGAGGAGTGGGATAGCAGGCTCAAATGGTGGTTCCATTCCAAGTTTTCTAAGGAATCTCCATACTGCTTTCCAGATTGGTTGTACCAATTTGCAGTTCCACCAGCAATGTATGAGTGTGCCTTTTTCCCCACAACCTTGCCAACACTTATTGTTGTTTGTATTCTTGATAATTGCCATTCTGACTGGTGTGAGATGAAATCTTAGGGTAGTTTTGATTTGCATTTCTCTGATTGCTAGAGATGTTGAACATTTTTTCATATGTCTGTTGATGGATTGTATATCTTCTTCTGTGAAGTTTGTGTTCAGCTCTTTGGCCCATT
>PVHX01035760.1:0-11300 GCA_004024805.1 Geosciurus inauris
TGTAATCCCAGCACTTAGGGAGGCTGAGACAGGAGAATTGCGAGTTCAAAGCCAGCCTCAGCAACAGCGAGGAGCTAAGCAACTCAGTGAGACCCTGTCTCTACATAAAACACAAAATAGGGCTGGGGATGTGGCTCAGTGGTCGAGTGCCCCTGAGTTCAATCCCCAGTACCAAAAAAAAAAAAAAAAAAAAAAAAAAGTTTTGTTCTTTTGTTCTCTACGTGGTTCTATTTAAACTGTGTAACTTGAGTGTGTAGTTGCAGAGACACCCCAATTTATAAGAAACTGATCATTAATATAGATGTTATTCTGGGGGTTTAAACTGGCACTTCATGTTAGTAAAATTTGACAAGTGTAAACCCCAAATTTGTGGCATCTATATGAAATGGTATCAGAATTGAATTATAGGAAAACTAGCTGTTGGAGTATTGGTTGTTTTGCAAATTCACACATTTGGTATTAAAACTGGTTGCAGAGTGAGGTATGGTGGCACACACCTGTAATTGCAGTGATTTGTGAGAATGATACAGGAAGATATTGAGTTTGAGGCCAGCCTTAGTAATTTAGAGAGGCCCTAAGCAACTTGGTCTGTCCTTGTCTCAAAATTAAAAAATAAAAAATAAAAAATATAAAAATACAGAGGATATAGCTCAGTGGTAGAGTGCCCCTGGGTTAAATTCCTAATTTTATTTTTTTATTTGTTCTAATTAGTTATACATCACAGTAGAATGCATTTTGACACATTGCACATGAATGGAGAATAACTTCTTTTTTTTTTAATTTTTTTTTTAGTTGTAGATGGATGCAATGTCTTTATTTTATTGCTTTGTATGTGGTGCTGAGGATCGAACCCAGGGCATCACGCATGGGAGGCAAGCGCTCTACCACTGAGCTACAATCCCATCCCTGAGAATAACTTCTTACTCCTCTAGCTGTACATGGTGCTAAGTCACACCAGCAGTGCAATCATATATGTATATAGGATAATAATCTCTGTCTCATTCTATGGTCTTTCCTATTACCAGAGCCCCACCACTCCTCTCACTCCCCTCTGCATAATCCAAAATTTCTTCATAGTATGGAAGGAACCCCCACACGATAGAACAGCATCGGCTTATCAGAGAAAACATTCAGCCTTTGGTTTTATGGCATTGGCTTATTTCTCTTAGCATATTTTCTGCTAGTTCCATCCATTTACCTGCAAATACCATAATTTCATTTTTCTTTAAGGCTGAGTAATATTCTATTTTGTACATGTAGCACATTTTCTTTATCTCTTCCTCTGTTGAAGGGCATCTATGTTGTTTTCATAGTTTAGCTATTGTGAGTTGAGTTGCTATAAACATTGATGTGGCTGTGTCACTGGAGGATGAGGATTTTAAATCATTTGGGTATAAATTGAGGAATGAGACACATGGGTCAAATGGTGGTTCCATTCCAAGTTTTCTGAGGAATCTCATAATGGTTTCCAAAGTCTTTCCACCAATTTGCAGTCCTACAAGCAATGTATGAGGGTTCAATTTTCCTCACATCTTCACCAAAATTAGTATTGCTTGTTTTCTTGATAATTGCCATTCTGACAGGAATGAGAGAATATCTTTGAGTGCTTTTGATTTTCATTTCTCTAATTGCTATAGATTATGTACTTTTTTTATATGTTTGTTGGTCAATTGTATTTCATCTTTTGAAGTATCTGTTCAGTTTTTGAGACCATTTATTTATTGGGCTATTTGTTATTTTGGTGATAAGTTTTTTGAGTTCTTTATATATCCTGGAGATTAGTGCTCTGAGGTGTGTGTGTGTGTGTGTGTGTGGTAAATATTTCTCTCATTCTGTAGACTCTTTGTTCACATTATTGTTCCCTTTGCTGAGAAGAAAATTTTTAGTTTGATTCCATCGCATTTATTGATCCTTAATTTTACTTCTTGTGCTTTAGGAGTCTTGTTCAGGAAGTCAGGTCCTAAGCTGACATGATGAAGATTTTGGCCTACTTTGTCTTCTGTTATGTGCAGGATTTCTGTTCTAGTGTCCGAATTTCATCAAGAGTACTACGAAAGTTATAATAATAGCCATGACTGATAACTAAAATTTGGTGCGCTCACCCAGTAGAATTCTATTCATCAAGAGATTAGAATACTAAAATATATTAAAACATAAATGGCCTCAGAAACATTATGTTAAGGTAAAAAAATCAGAAAAACTTACCACATAATGTATAGGTCAAATTGTTTATAAATTATAAAACAGCAAATTCATGGAAAGAAAATGGATCTTATCATTCTAGAGGCTGAGGAAAAAATTAATTGGAAATGGATGTTAGAAGGGGTTGGGTTTTTATGTATAAAAATATCAGAAACTAAACAGTTGTAACTTTTTACAACATTGTGAGTACAACAATTGCTATTGTATTGTAACCTTAAAAGTTGTTCAAATTATAAATTTAATTTTATTTATATTATAACACATAAGAAAACATAAATATTTATAAGAGTTACAAGGAAAAGTCAAAGCCACAAACAATAAAAGGAGCAAACAAGTGGGATACAGTGGTGCATGCCTGTAACCCCAGCATTTGGGGAGGCTGAGAAAGGGGAATTGTAAGTTCAATGCCAGCCTCAGCAATGGTGAGGCGCTAAGCAACTCAGTGAGACCCTGTCTCTATAAAACACAAAATAGGGTTGGGTATGTTGCTTAGTGGTGAAGTACCCCTGAGTTCTATCCCTGGTAACAAAAAAAAAAAAAAGGTAGTAGGAAATGCTTTGGCATAATGAATATATTAATTATTTTATGGGGCATGTGCCAAAAGATATAAGTGTACACCTTAAATATGTAGAGATAATTATTTCAATAAGCCTGGAAAAGATATTACACTAAAGTTGAGGTAGAAAGACATCACTGGCTCTTAAATAATACATTTAAAAAGAGACTAATTTTTTTAGCTAAATATCAGTCTCAATATTTTGGAAAAGCTAATTTTTATAAAAATAAGAAAAAATACTAAGCAAATGAGCAAAATTTGAAAATATAAAAAAGAATGTACAACAGAATTAATCAGTAATACCAGATGTTGTTGCACTCTGAACACAAATGAAATTAAAATGAAACACTTTGGGAAAAAAAAGAAATACAAGGACTCCAAAGAAAAGCAGGCAAGAAACTTAAATACCCACTTTATACAGAAGACATGTAAATCTTCCATAATTATAAAAAAAAAAAAAAACCTCAATGTTTAAAACAATAGAAAATCTCAAAATAAAATTACATGAGAGACAAAAGTAAACAGTATCAAAGAACCTATGAAGCAAATGAATTCTCACTAATGGAAGAGGGAGTGAAAATTGTTATCTATTTGTAGAAACAGAATATTGAAAATGCATAATGGCTGGGCATCGTGGTGCATGCCTGTCATCCCACTAGCTCAGGAGGCTGAAGCAGGAGGATCACAAGTTGTAGGACAGCCTCAGCAAAAGCAAGGGGTAAAGCAACTCAGGTAGATGCCTGTCTCTAAATAAAATACAAACTAGAGCTGAGGATGTGGCTCAGTGGTCAAGTGCCCCTAAGTTCAATCCCTGCTACAAAAAAAAAAAAAAAATATATATATATATATATAATCCCCCACCAGAAACATAGGCTTAAAATATTACTGCACATGTAAACCATGATAATATATAAAATATAAATATGCACTGGACCAAAGAGAGAAAATCCTGGGCATAGAGAAAAATTAATGTACACTATGAAAGAGATAAATTGGAGAGTGGAAAAATGGTTTGTAGGATCTGGCTCCAGTTTTTATTATACTATATGTAATTTAACAATACTGTAAAACACCACAGTTTTATGTAGATGTCACATACATGGGATATTTTACATGCATATATGTTTAAGAAAGAAATATATGAGAAAAATAAAAAATATAAAAAAGCACATAATGGCTCAATTATACACATTATTTGGGTATATAATAAAATTCATCATAACAAGGATAAAAAAATTCCCCTAAAACTAAAATATTGAAATGTTAGCATACTTTAATTGGAGAAGGGATGAAAGCAAAAATTTTAAAATTCATCTCAATAGTTAATTACATACAAAATTAGCCATGCAACTTGTGAATTACAAGAGAAAAAGTTGTTATTTTTCCCTAATATACACTAATGTATATTATAAAACTCTAACTTTGCAATAATCATGGTGAAGAAGTCAAAATTTAAATAAATGTAAAAATTGCTTTACATATTTAGTAGCAATTGAAAGATCTATATAAATGAAGCATGTCAATAAAAACATTAAATGTGAATGAATAATATAATCAAATCTAAAGGTAGATGTTTGGGCTGGGAGCACACTTCACTGGTAGAGGGTATATTCTGAGTGTGCAGGGCCGTAGGGTCAACCTCCAGCACCATAAAGGCTTGTGTTGCTAGGTGCAATGTGTACATTCCTGTCATCCCAGCAGCTCAAGAGGCTGATCAGCAGTATGGCAAGTTCAAAGACAGCCTGAGCAACATAGGCCCTAGGTAAGTTCATGAGACCCTGTCTTAAAATAATAAATAGGGCGGGGATGTGCCTCAGTGGAAGTGTTCCTGGGTTCAATCCACAGTACCAGGAATAATAATCCTAATAATAATAATAATAATAATGCATATGTTAAGGGAGGATGATGCTGGAAATACAGTACTTGAAATATAGTATTCCAGAAGATATGGATATTAAAAAAAGACAACTTTTGTACACTGTTGGTGAAAGTATAAATTTAATAAATTCATTTTAAAAATTTTATGAAAAACTGGAATAAACTAAAGACAGTCCAGACTTAGGCAATATGCCATAGAATTGAAATAGAAAAATCAACAGTTAGTGTTGCCCTGAGGAGAGGAAGATTGGAAGCATACATATAATGCCCTATCTCTAAATTTCCTGTGCTTTAATTAATTTCACTAGGGCTAAAGGAAGATCAAGGCATAAATAAGTATGAAGACTGTGTGATAATTCCATGGACTTCAATCCACTGGTACCCAGGTGAGAATGTAATTAAGTTTCAGGTTAGTTAAGTAGTTAAGTTTTAGTTACATTTGTTTTATACTAGTAGAGGTTGGCTGTGGTATTCTGCCAACAACTGTTGCTAATAGTTGAGCTCATTTCTAACCTATATCAAAGAGTTCAAAGAGGAAAAATACATTGGATTGCTTGTAGCGCTTGTGAGTATTTAGTATTTACTCATTTTCTATTCAATAGTCTACCTCCTAAACCCCTAAGTGCTGGGAGTAAAATTTATTGAGCTTCTACAAATCTCTCCAGACCAAAACAAGTGGTTTTACATTGGTGTGAAAGCATCTTCATAGTCTACAACCTGAAGCAGTAATTCAAAGAAGGGGTTGAAAAGCACAAATCCCTTTTTTGTCCCCAGAGGAAGTTTAGAGCACACTGTCCCAGTGGCTACTTGACAGGGGGATTCTAAAAATCTTCCATTAGTGATTTAATGTACAAGTCAAATAGCAGACATTTGCATTCTGAGCAGAGATGTGAACATTATTATTATCAGAAAGTTGAAAGCTA
Organism: Geosciurus inauris; assembly: GCA_004024805.1. Taxonomy (NCBI): domain Eukaryota; kingdom Metazoa; phylum Chordata; class Mammalia; order Rodentia; family Sciuridae; genus Geosciurus; species Geosciurus inauris. The sequence goes on from PVHX01035760.1 coordinate 5,560, forward strand.
GTAGTCCATAAGATATGGATATAAAAAAAGGGAAACTCTTCTACACTGTTGTTGAAATATAAGTATGATAAATTCATTTTAAAATTTTATGAAGAATTTTTGATCAAATAAAAATAGCACTCACATATTACCCAGTAAAATTAATTCTGGTATATATCCAAAGGAATTGGAATAGGTAAGCCAAAGAAATCATTCCACTGCCACATTCATTGTAGCATTATACTCACTAGCCAAGAAAGAGAAACCATGTAAGTGCTGATAAAGGAAGGGCATATCAGGAGACTCTTTTCAGCTACAGGGCATCCATCCACTCCCCTAAGATGATTCACACCATACTGTAGATTATTTATGCCCTAGGAGGACAGGACCCAGACACTAACATGCACTAGAAACTCCAAAAGCAATTAGATATGACAGCTATGGATACCCAGGAAACAATGGGGAATCTCAACTCAAAGACAATTCTGATAAGGTATTTTTGCCTATGGAAGCCCAAGGTAGTACAGGAACAACTTTTGCTTTACAAAGGGTTGATGATTTTTCTCATTTGGAGTGTTCACAAACAGAAAGAAAAAAAAAAACCCATAGAATCATTCAACATTACTGGGCCCTGGAGAGGGTCCACTTATATCCTCACATGACAGAAAGAGGGTGAGGGGAGCTCTCTGGGAACTCTTATGAGACTATTGACCCCATTCATGAGGGCTGTACCCTGTGTCTTAACAGCCCCTCCAACTCCCCACTCCACTTCCAAGTACCATCAAATTTGGATTAGAAATCCAAAATAGAACTGAAGATGTGGCTCAATGGTCAAGAGCCCCTGAGTTTAATCCCCAGTACCCTTTCAAAAAAGGTGGGTTTCAGAGTTAAAAAGTATAAGTTTTGGGGAGACAAACATTCAGCCTATTGCACCTACTTTAAAGAAACCAAGATGTGAAGTTGTGGGAGAAGCATTAAGGCACAGTTTTACAACAAAAGTGAGGCAGATCTGAAGTCAGTGGATGTGCACTCAAAGAAAGTCCTGGCCTTCCTTTTGAGGTCTGGTGAATAAATGCACATTTATAAGTTTTAACTTAAAATAAAGCATTAGCCAGGTGCAGTGGTGCACACCTGTTATCCCGGCATTTTGGGAGGCTGAGACAGGAGAATCATGAGTTCAAAACCAGCCTCAGCAATAGCAAGCTGCTAAGCAACTCAGTGAGACCCTGTCTCTACATAAAACACAAAATAGGGCTGGGGATGTGACTCAGTGGTTGAGTACTCCTGAGTTCAATCCCCAGTACCAAAAAAGTAAACAAATTACAATAAAATAAAGCATTAAGTATGACTAAAAAAAAGAGAGAGTCCCATCCAAGTGAGGCATGGTGGCACATGCCTGTAATCCCATCATCTCAGGAGGCTGAGGCAGTAGGATCATGAGTTCCAAGCCAGCCTTAGCAATAGCGAGGCACTGAAGCAACTCAGTGGGATCCTGCCTCTAAATAAAATACAAAATAGAACTGAAGATGTGGCTCAATGGTCAAGAGCCCCTGAGTTTAATCCCCAGTACCCTTTCAAAAAAGGTGGGTTTCAGCCAGGTGTGATGGCACAAGCCTGTAAGCCCAGCACTTAGGGAGGCTGAGACAGGAGAATTGCAAGTTCAAAGCCAGCCTCAGCAATGGCAAGGCACTAAGCAAATCAGTGAGACCCTATCTCTACATAAAACACAAAATAGGGCTGGGGATGTGGCTCAGTGGTCGAGTACCCCTGAGTTCAATCTCTGGTACCCCCCTCCCCCCCAAAAAAGGTGGTTGCTATCCAGTGTTATAGAGAAAAACATGTTAGAAAATACCATGTGTATCTGAAATGTAGCACAGGAAAAAAAAAATAGCTTATGATGCTGTAGATCACTGAAGTTTGCTTTGGGAATGTGAAAAAAAAGATGAAAACTTGGGAATAAATTTCCAGACTAGGGAAAAACAAATGAAGACAGCATTCTGGAATTTTAGGTGCTGCTTCCCAGACTTTTAAAGGAAAGAGGTGCTAGATTTCTTACATACCATCACTATTTTCATGCCATAAAATCACACATTAATTTGGGACTCTCTCCAGATGATTATCCCAGTCATCACTACAATCTGAGGAGACACTAGTGTTCCAGCACATCATAGGTATTCACACAGGGCTTCAGGCCATGACTGGAGACACCATAAATGGGTGGGAGAGGAAGTCCAGTGTGCAAGCTGCTGAATCTGCTCCCCAATTGGTTGGCCAGAGGATGCTCTGGGCTGAACTGCCCCACAGGAGAACTCTGATGTGCAGACTGTGGAGACTACAGAGGGCAGTTCCAATTCACCAGTTTCAGTCATAGCCAGGCTAAGTGTTTTAAAACAGCCTCCCTTCTGAGTCCCAGGAAGTTGAGTGGATGTTCATTATTTCCTGGCTTTCAGAGTGTCTTTTATTCCCCTCACAGGGTTCCCAGCACATTCAGGGCAGAACAACCTGGGCCTCTTGAGCACAGAAGAGGCAGCCTAGAAATAGATCCTAAGAAAGGCAGACTCCAGTGAAAAAAGACAACCACATTGTGGTAGCCACCCTGTCACTTGCTTTGTGCTGAATTGGACAATTCCCTCACCCAAGTGCATCTGATTGGACAGAGGTTCAGACCCTGTCCCCTGAGTCAGGTCCTACAGAGCCTACAGAAGGACAATAAAAGAGAATATACACAGGGATAAATGAGGCCAAAATGACAGGTCCTTGGGTGAATCTATTTTATTTTTCTTTGAAAATGACGACAGTTAAACATAGAGCCTTACATATCAGCTTTTTATTTTTATTTTAATTTTTTAGATGTTGGTGGACTTTATTCATTTATTTTTTCAAACTTTTTTTAGTATATTCATTTTTTTTAGTTGTAGGTGGACACAGTACCTTTATTTATTTATTTTTATGTGGTGCTGAGGATTGAACCCAGTGCCTCACACATGCTAGGCAAGCACTCTGTCACTAAGGCACAACCCAATCTCACATATCAGCTTTTTGAGGGCAGGATTTCTGTACAGTAGCATGATCTAGCCTGGTCAGTAGAACATGTACATTTAGCCTTGAGTATAGGGATGTATCAGTTTATGAATTATGTCTACATGTTATTCATGAATGGGAAATAATAATAGAAGCCTTTAAATTTTTTACTTAACGTTTCTACTTTCTGATCTTGTGAGAAGACAGCTTGATCTTTGAAGTGGGAAACATTCTCCTAACAATCCAATACAAATAAAATGTGGGGCACTGGTGTAATTTTAACTTATCCAGTATTTACATTAAAAATACAAAAAGTTAAAATTCACTGTAATCACAAAACCTAATATATGCAAAAATTGATTATTATGGGACAAATATAAAATTACTAACAATGAAAGTGTATGAATTTGGAACTATATCCTCAAAACTCACTATTTGAAGCCTCCATCACATCTTAGATATTAGCAGTTGCATTTCACACTTGAGAGCTAAGGCTCCTCTGACCTTAGGGAGGGCAAAGAAAAGGGACCTGTGGACCCCTGCTTTTCATGTAATAAGTGAGGGAATACACTTTTTTTTTTAAACTAATATCACTCCATAAACCTGGAGTTATATTAAAGAGCAGGAATGACACTGACTTGGGAGCAAGGAGGGAGCTCCAACAAGCCTGGATCCAGAAGTAGCCCACCCTTTCCCACCTGATGCTGGACACTGATCTATTTCTTTTCCAGTTGTCAGACAGCAATAAAAGGAAAAAGGATTTTGAGAGTTTAGGGTCACATGTCAAAAAAAATCTCTCGATACCGTTAAACTCTAGAACTTAGATACATTTAAACAAATATCTATTTTGAAACTTAGCCTCTGACTTAGTCACCAGGCCCTGATGTATCTTTCTTCCTTTGATGTGGGGTGTTGGGAAAGTTTTAACACCAATCTAATGCACATATTTTTACATATACTTTTTTCTATAAGTTTGTACCATCTAACAACAGATCCAGACTTCTGTTAAAGACTATCAGTGCCTATGTGTCACCTGCTTATCTTCAGATAACTGCTACACAACATGTGACAGAATCTAGGCCTCCACCTATAATGGGTATATTAGTTATCTAACTGGATAATAAGCCACTCCAAAGCTTATTAGAGCATGGCTGGGCTGGTTGTCAATTCTGGCCTGGCTTAACTGGGTTTTTCTGGAGCAAGGGGACAGCTGTTGCTGAATTCAGAGGGTGATCTACCATCATCACAGAGGTCACTTTCTCTTGTCCACATCTCCTCTAGTAGGTTAATGTGAGCTTGTTAGCATGGAGAAGGCAGGTTTGAGAAACAAAATCAAAAGAAATCAAGATCTTTAGAAAAAAGGCAGCAGCCTATACACTTCCATAGTTAGAGTTTTCTATGAGCCATAGCAAATAAATTTCAGATCCAAACATTTGAAAAAGATTCTGTATTTTGACAAGACAAAAAGGAAAACATATTACTGAGTTCATAGATATAAGAATGGATGAAGAATTGCTGACATTTTGGTACTCAGTATGATTGTGTCTTTTCTTATGTGAAACTTATATAACTGTTTGAAGAAAAAGAAAATATTCAAAGGCACACAGCTATTAATCACACAGAATTCAGGACTACCTGCATGACTCCAAAGCCCAAAGAGCACTACCAGACCACATGATTTAGGTGACAATTAAAATTCTCTTAGTTCTTTGATAGAAACATTAGTAAACCAGGATTTTGTGTTCATATTGTGCTCTTTAACAGTGGGAATAAATAATATCCTCAAGAAGATGATTTTGAGGCTTTTTGGGACATACTTGGTATAAATTGGAAAATGGCTAAGGACTGCATTTAGGAAATCAAGGATCATTTATACACTTAAAATTTCTCATTGTAGGAGAAATATGAAAAGACTATAACACATCTCACAGGCAAAATGATAAAACAACATGCTATGCAAAGAGAAGACTACATTTGTATCCCAAGAATGCTCATAGTGGAAGATATAAAAACCAAAAAAAGTATAGGAGAGCAGAAAGTAAGAAAGTAGTTTTAAACAAGATGCCAAATGATCGACTAAATTTCCCTGATGATACTAGCATTTTTTAGTACCTCTACAAGAGTGTGAAGCTACATGCAACTTACTTCAATAAAATAGGATTTGTAATAGCCTCAAACTAGAAATAGATTCCATGACTGTGCATATAGACATTAATAGAGCACAATCTCAAAGCTAATCACAAGAAATTATCCTAAATAGTTTAATAGAGACAAGTCCAAGTATAAGCTCCAGTGAAAAATAAACGCAAATGAAAAACAATGCATAATATAACCATTACTTTGTGCAGCATAAAATATAAAAAAAATTTACAGCATAACATAATTTAAATAAAAATAAATACTAACAGAAACCAGCAGGGCAAATATTAAAAAATAAAATATTGTCAGAGCACATATAATTTTAAGAATGGGTCATCAAATAGTTTAGTGAGAAAATTGACTCTTGTCACAAGGACAGTCAGTAGTGCAGATGGAAATTGACTTAGAGTGCCCATATTTATCTAAAAAATTAGCCACTGGTAACATCTCTGGTTTCTCGAATTTGGAAATATAAGAATGGTAAAATTGTTGTATATACTGAGAAGATTCACAATGCCCTGGTCATTCTTTGCCAAGGCATGTAGTATTTCAAACTTTTGGGAAAGTTATAATAATTAACATACCCTCAGAATGTTTGGAGA
>PVHX01035761.1:0-11301 GCA_004024805.1 Geosciurus inauris
TTGTGTTTTATGTACAGACAGGGTCTCAGTGAGTTGCTTAGCTCTGATCTGTTGAATTATTGATCATTGTCATTTATTTATTGAAAGGGGGATTTTCATGTAAATAAGAGTTCTTTGGTCATGCGTGGTTGTGCACACCTATAATCCCAACACTTTGGGAGGCTGAGACAGGAGAATCTCAAGTTCAAAGCCAGCCTCAGCAACTGTGAGGTACTAAGCAACTCATTGAGACCCTGTCTCCAAATAAAAATACAGAATAGGGCTGGGGATGTGGCTCAGTGGTTGGGTGCCCCTGAGTTCAATCCCCAGTACCAAAAAAAAAAGTTCTTTGTAGTACTGGGAATTGAACCAGGGATTCTCTACTACTGAGCTACATCCCCAGCCCTTTTTTTTAATTTTGAGACAGGGTGTCACTAAGTTACTCAGTCTGGCCTCATACTTACCATCCTTCTGCCTCAGCCTCCCAAGTAGATGGGATTATAGACATGTACTGTTGTGCCTGGTTGCTAAATGTGTGAGTCATTATAAATAAGATATTATTCGATTTTTTAAAATATTGGGTTATTTAGTTCATTAAATACTTGGAAATTGCTTATTAGTACAATAGTTTTGCTTTTAGATTCAATAATTTAAATTTTTTATATACTTGTAGATGGACAGCATGCCTTTATTTTATTTGTATATTTTTACATGCTGCTAAGGATCGAACCTGGTGCCTCACACATGCTAGGCAAGCACTCTGCCATTGAGTCACAACCCTAGCCCTCAATAATTTATTTTGTTAAAGAACATAAGAGGTATCAAATGTTTGATCATCTGTTAAGACACTTAACCAAATATTCACTGTTTACCTCAGACTATATGCAAAGTAACGTAAGACATAAACATGTCTGTGACAAGAGTACGCAACCAGGAAGGACTTTTTTAAGTTTCCAAGGGGACTTTGTAATTGGTCTGCTTTAGAGCAGACCCAAGCTCCATTGTAGACACAGTCTTTTGCTGCCCGTGACATGTATGCAGGGCTAGCCAAGAATTAAGGGACATGGGGCTGGGCTGGGGCACAGTGGTAGAGCACTTGCCTAGCACATGTGAGGCACTGGGTTCAATTCTCAGCACCATATTAAAAAATGAAGTTATTTTTTAAAAAGGGAATTAAGGAATGTGACGAGTTGCTTGTGTTAGATTTGGAGACTGCCATTTTACCTGGCCAGTAATTTTCCCAGGTGTTGGTTATCAGTGCATTGGGAAAGCAGACTGAAGAGGAATAATTCTTCCTTTTTCTTTTTCTTTTTGGTGGTGGTGGGGTGGTTTACTGGAGATGAACCCAGGAACCTTTTATCACTGAGCCCAGCTGTGCTGGTTCTTTTGAGGCAGTTTGCCTCTGGTCAGAATTATTTGTCATGTGGATAGAACGAGGGCACTAGAACTCTGGATCTCAGCCTCCATCATCCAGGACTGTCAGATTCTTTAAGTTCTCATAATCAGTACACTTGAATATCATGTAAAAAAAGGCGGTGTGCCAAATTCCACTTGAGTTAGAGCTCTAGTGTAGGTTAATGGGCTATAGAAACAACCTAGAAGTTGTCTTATCATTAAAGAGCGCTGACAGATGGGTGTGATTGTGGGAGGCCAGGTAGGAGGATAACAGGTTCAAGGCAAGCCTCAGGAATTTAGTGAGACCCTGTCTCAAAAAATAAAAAGGGCTAGTGATGTAGCTTAGTGTAAAGTGTTCCTGAGTTCAGTCCCCGTACCATTTTTAAAAAGAAAAAAAAGATTGAGTAAGATGATAATGAAAAGCTTGGTGCAGTGGCGCACGCCTGTGATCCCAGCAGCTCAGGAGACTGAGGCAAGAGGATTGTGAGTTCAAAGCCAGCCTCAGCAAAAAAGTGAGGTATTAAGCAACTCGTTGAGACCCTATCTAAATAAAGTACAAAATAGGCCTGAGGACGTGGCTCAGTGGCTGAGTGCCCGAGTTCAATCCCCAGCACCTCCCCCCAAAAAAGTATAAGATAATAATGAAGGATCTTGTGTTTCAGAAATCTATATGCAGAAAAAATTTCCTGGCCTTGTTGTGTCTTGTTAGGGTCAAATTTGGGCTTCTGGGGAAATCTGAACCCCCTGAAATTCATGCCTTGTTTCCCACTGTTCTTAGTGTAGTACTGAATGGAATCAGCTATAACTGGGGCTGATGATAGATTTTGAAATTGAAGTCTATTCAGTTGTTATTTGTTTTACTCAAAATTCCTGAGCACGAAAATTGAGGTGAAAATAAGCTTTGGTGGCCAGGGGTGACGGGAAGCTCTCAAACCATTTCCGAGCCACTGGTGAGGGTGAGCAGATGGAGTCACCTTTCACAGCCACCAGCAGGGGCTCTTCCTTCTCACTTCCCTGGTGCTGCCCAGCATCTGCTGCTAACAGTGGGGGGTGTGCTTCAGGAAGGCTGTCGCGAGGAGGAGGACTGTGTGGGAGAAGCTGTGCGGAGGGGTGGAGGGCAGCTTCGCCGGGGCTTGGAGCACTGTTTGGTCACTTACTTCTTCCCAAAGTTCTGACTATGAGGCTTTCACTCACAGGCTTAAGGATTTGTAGTCTCAGAGAGGAAATTACCATGACATTGAAGAAGTGATTTACTTTGTCTTTCAGGTATGGACACTAGAGAAAGAGAATTCTTCCATCAAGCTTAACTGTTTTGTTGTTCATTTAGTGACTTGCCCTCCTGTTACTTAATTATAAAATAGATAGAACTGTGTCTTTTCTCCTTTGTCTTTTCAGTTTGCTTCCTGCAACCATATTGTATTGTGTGTCAAATAAAGTCCAGTTGAATTCTAGAATGGATGCTGTCTCTTGTGTATGTGAAAAAAAATGGACATAAGTGAAAGTTCCCCTCTATGCAAACTGGAAAACTTTTTACTGTGAAGTGTTTGTTCATTAGTGCTAGAGCAGAGCCACTCTAGAGTACATCACCTGGTCACAAGGAATCTGACCTAGCAAGGGGCAGTGTGGATCACTGGCACCTGAAGACTGGTCAGCTCTGTTCCTCGTGTGACAGCAGTGGCAGCTGAATGAGGGGAGAGCATGGGACTTGGAGTCATCGAACTCAACTAGGTCTGGCTCCAGAGCCTGTTCCTGTTGGCAGCCTTGGGCAAGTGGATTCTGCTCTGAGCTTTCCTCTCTAATATGGGCTCCTAAGGACTAAATGACATCATGTGGGCATAGTAAGAGGCCTCATGTGACATAAAACTACTGTAAAAATGTTAACTCTGATTGTGTAAGACATGTTATTCTCTTAGCTTAGAAAAATAAGCTTTAAAATATTGTAATTATAAACTTTACTGACAGTAATTTTGAACTCAAACTTGCCAGACTTGGGTTGAGGCTCATTGGTAAGGCACTTGCCTAGCATATGTAAGGCTCTGAGTTCACTCTCCAGCACCACAAGAAAGAATGTCTGTTTAGCCAGAGAGAGTGGCATGCACCTAAAGCACCAGCTGTTTGGGAAGCAGAGACAGGAGGATTACTTGAGCCCAGGTGTTCAAGCTCAGCCTGGGCGACAGAAAAAGAACTTACCTTTAAAACATGTGGGAGCTAGGGGTGCAGCTCAGTGATAGGGCACTTGCCTACCATGGAGGAGGCCCTGGGTTCCATCCCGAGCACTACAATAAAAACTGATGTCATTTTAAATGGAATTAACCAGAGTTCAAGTTTCCTTCATCACCACCCCTTTGCAATTTGTTTAAATATCTTGGCTATGGAAGGATTTGCCTGTTCTAATACTAATTAAATGGCTATATAGAATCTTCAAGTGAGAAGCAGTGGAGTTTATTGTAGTGGTCTTTGTATGGTCCGAGGATTCCTGGCGGTTTCTGAATCCCTTTTGGGGGGTTCATGACATTTGCCCTTCCATCTGCAAGTCCATATGAAATCACTTTTTATTTACTCTAACCAAAACAATGTGTCAAATGAATAAGCAGACTTGAGTATCCAACTGTCTTCTAAGTCAGGCATGAATGAGATTGGTAAAAATGTGAAACAGTGCTACTTGCTACTTTTTTTTGTTTTAAAAATGATTTTAATAAAAGTATGTTTATGTGTGATGTTTCTGTACTTTTAAAATTATTTTTAAGGGCTTGGATTGTGGCTCAGTTGCAGAGTGCCTCCCTTGCACATGTGAGGCACTGGGTTTGATCCTCAGCATCACATAAAAATAAGTAAACAAAATATACTGTGTTATCTCTAACTAAAAATTTTTTTTTAATATTTAAAAATTAGCCAGGCACAGTGGTGCATACCTGTAATCCCAGTACTTTGGGAGGCTGAGACAGGAGAATCGCAAGTTCAAAGCCCGCCTCAGCAACAGCAAGGTGCTAAGCAACTCAGCAAGACCCTATCTCTAAATAAAATACAAAATAGGGCCGGGGGGGCTGGGAATGTAGCTCAGCGGTAGAGCGCTTGCCTCGCATGCGTGAGGCCCTGGGTTCAATCCTCAGCGCCACATACAAAGCAGTAAAATAAAGACATTGTGTCCATCTACAACTAAACAAAAAATTAAAAAAAAAAAAAAAAATAGGGCTGGGGATGTGGCTCAGTGGTTGAGTACCTGAGTTCAAATAAATAAATAAAATTTTTATTTTTAGAATTCCTCAATTTTGCCAGGTGTGGTAGCACACACCTATAATCTCAGTGATACAAGAGGCTGAGGCAGGAGGATCACAAGTCTAAGACCAGACTGGGCAACTTAGAACTGTGTCTCAAAAGCCAAAAGAGGGGGGCTGGGGCTGTAGCTCAGTGGTAGAGCGCTTGCCTCGCATGCGTGAGGCCCTGGGTTCGATCCTCAGCACCACATAGAAAGCAATGAAATAAAGACATTGTGTCCATCTACAACTTAAAAAAAAAAATTAAAAAAAAAAAGCCAAAAGAGGGCTGGGGATGTAGCTTAGTGGTAGAGTAATCTGAATTCAATCTTCAGTACCACACACAAAAACACCACTTGTTGGGTGCTGGGCATGTAGTTCAGTGGTGAAGTGCTTGCCTAGCATGTGTGAAACCCTGGGTTCCAACCCTAGCATCAAAAACCAGACAAGCCAGGCATGGTGGTGCACACCTGTAATCCCAGAACTGTGGGAGGCTGAGACAGGAGAATCGTGAGTTCAAAGCCAGCCTCAGCAACAGCGAGGTGCTAAGCAACTTAATGAGACCCTGTCTCTAAATAATACAAAATAGGGCTGGGGATGTGGCTCTGTGGTCACATACCCCTGAGTTCAATCTCCAGTACCAAAAAAATAGACAAAACTCTGGGGTTCTCAATTTTTAGGATCATAAAAGGGGTTCTGAGATTAGAATTTATAAGAACCTCTAACTTAATATTTAAGAACTTCAGCCAGGCATGATGGCACACGCCTCTAATCCCAGTGGCTTGAGAGGCTGAGACAGGAGGATTGCAAGTTTCAGGCTAGCCTCAGCAATTTAGCAAGGCCCTAAGCAAGTCAGTGAGACCCTGTCTCAAGAAAGGGGGTGGAGGGCTGGGATTGTGGCTCAGTGGTAGAGCGCTTGCCTCGCATGTGTGAGGCACTGGGTTCAATCCTCAGCACCACATAAAAAAAATAAAGACATAATGTGTCCATCTACAACTAAAAAAAAAATTTTTTTTAAAAAAAAGAAAGAAAAGCGGGTGGGGATGAAGCTCAGTGTTAAAGTGCCCCTGGGTTAAATCCACAGTACCTAAAAAATTACTAAGAACTTCAATGCCTAATGTGAATCAAACCTGTCTTCCCCACTTAGCTACCACAGTGTTCCTGGTAGCATATCAAGCATTAGATGGGAGCTCCTGCTACTGTTGCTATCCTTTTAGGGCTACCACCCTCTGCAGAAGTCCCTTCCTCTAAGCCCTTTCCAGTGGACATTCAAACTGCATAAATACTTTCTTAACTGTATTACTTTTTGCATGGGTGACATCTGGAGAGTTCTTGGGTGTTCATCAGGATTCTTGGTTGCAGAGTACAGAAGTCCAGCTTTATATATATATAAATATATATAATATATATTTTAGTTGTAGGTGGACACAATATCTTTATTGATTTATTTTTATGTGGTGCTGAGGGTCGAACCCAGTGCCTCACGCATGCGAGGCAAGCGCTCTGCCACTGAGCCACAATCCCAGCCCCCAGAAGTCCAGCTTCTGCTCAGGCAAAAGGGAAATTTCTGGGAGGGCTAGAGGGTTATGTAATACAGTAGAAGAAAGGGCCGGGGACACAGCAGGATCTAAGAAGGGAATCAGGGACTCCACGTGGCTAGGATTCTCAGTTCTGCTCTGGCAGAGATGAGCTTCATACATGACAGGAAATCTCTGGATGCTGCCGCCTCCTCTGCCACCTCCCCCAGGAGAGACGCTAACTGCAAGCTCTGATTCCAAAAAAAAAAAAATCCCTGTGGGGCAGGTGCCCATTCCCAATCTAATAGAGAGACGGCCTTGAGAACCTCCTAGTTGGAACGGAAGGTAACAGTTCCCAGAAGAACTGGAACTGCGTGGGGCAGACCAAACATGGAGTGTCTATTAAACCCTGGTGGGAAGGTTTCTTAGCTCGAGCCAAAACGTCTGCTCGTAACTTATAGATCCAGTTATTCCTGTGTCACCTCATGAATGAAGGTAAATCCTCCTCCCCTGAACGAGCCCTTCAAATATTTGAGGACAGCTAACATGTCCCCTTCCCAACGCCCAGTCTTCTCCAAGCTGAGGCCTCAGTCCTTCAGCAGGTGCTCACAGGCTGTTTCCTGACCTTTCGTCACCCTTGTTGTCCTTCCCTAAATGTCCTCGAGTTGGCCAGGGCACTCTGCAGATGCGGCTCCATAAACCAAAAACTGCTATGTGGTGGCGGAGGGTGGAGGGTACTACTTCTTCAGACCAAATGATGCTCTTCCTCGGGGGAACAACAGACCACTCTCAAACTTTCATTGAGCAAGAACATCAACTTGGGAATTTTCAAGAGGCATATTCTAGCTGGGTGCGGTGGTGTGCACCCATCATCCCAGGGCCTCTGGAGGCTGAGGTAGGAGGATCATGAGTTCAAAGCAGCCTCAGCAATTTAGCAAGGCCCTATGCAACTGAGTGAGACCTTGTTTAAAAAAATAAAAAAAAAATATATATATATATATATAATGGGCTGGGGATGTTGCTCAGTGGTTAAGCACCTCTGAGTTCAATCCTTAGTACCAAAAAAAAAAAAAAAGAGGCATGTTCTTAGTAGGTCTGAGACCAGAAAAACTACGTTCTACATGCCTATCCCCTGCTCAGAGGATGCTCCTGCTGACCTGTGGACCACACCATATAGATCGTTATGATAGGATTTAGTTACAGCGAACTAAATCTCCGCATCGTTCTCTTAACAGTGACTAACTTCTCCTTTTGTATGTTCTTGTGCTATCGATTTAAGAAAAACAAAAGCAAAACCTAATTGCAAACTTCTCTGTTTACCTCTGTTAAATTTCCTCTTGCTAGCTGCAGACTTTGTGACTTAAATTTAGTTTGTTAAGTTCTTTGAATCTTGATCCAAACATCATTGATGGAGTTATTTACTGAGCACCTACTGTGTGCTGGGCCACAGAAACAGGAGCTAAGTTAGACAAAGTCTAGTAGTAAGGACTGCTAAGAGGATAAATGAATGAAAAATGGAAGCTGATTCTGCAGAGGTTGATGGGGCCCAGAGCTGAACTTGATCATGAAGCCCTTTCTCTTTGGTTTTCCTTCTGACGTCTGTGCCTGTGGAGCTGTTCTCCAATCTCCTGAAGATGCTGTTCTCGGGACAGAGGTTCTGCTCCACCTGGGAGACCTCATTCTCCCCCATAATCACAGGATGTCCTGGACCTTCAGACCTAAGAGCTGATCTCTGTTGAAATCCCCTGTTAGTAACCTTATGTTGATAGCTTGAGATTGGCCAGAGCGAGTGCATGTACATCATGGAAATCAGAAAACACTAGCCTGGCACAGTGGCACCTGCCTGTGATCCCAGCAACCTGAGAAGCTGAGGTGGGAGGATCACAAGTTCAAGGTCAGCCTGGGCAACTTCGTGAGACCTTGTCTCAAAATAAAAAAATAAAAAGGGTCGGGATGGAGCTCAGGGGTAAAGTACCCCTGGGTTCAATCCCTAGTACCACACATGCCCCCCTCCCCAAAATAAAACAAAACGCTGCAAGCCAGGGCTGCTTTCTTCCTGGAGGGCCTGCAGTTGGGTGTTTACCAGCCTCCCCCTGCGCGGTTACTGAGTTTGGGTAATTGGCATCCAAATGCGTGTCTGGCCTGCCCATAGCTGGCGTCTCTCGGACCCTTTAAACACGGCACATCCAGAAATGACCGACCTCATCATGTCCCCAAAACTCACCTCTCCCTAGCAGAGTTGGTGGCATTGCCATTTATCTAATTCCTAAAGCCAAAAGGGACTCAGAAAGCATTTTGGATACTCTCCTCTCTGCCTTTGCACATAGTGAGTCATCCTTGTCCCTATCTGTTCCACCACGGGCCCTCACTTTGCCACCTTCCGCTCCACTCTCAAGGCCGCCCACTTTGTTTCCTCCAGAATGACTGCAGTTTCCTCTGACTGCTACACTGTTGCTAGACTCCTTGTTACAACACAGTATGAGTCTTTTTTTTTTTTTTTTTGGACCAGGGATTGAATACAGGGGCCCTTGACCACTGAGCCACATCCCCAGCCCTATTTTGTGTTTTATGTAGAGACAGGGTCTCACTGAGTTGCTTAGAGCCTCGCCGTTGCTGAGGCTGGCTTTGAACTTGAGATCCTCCTGTCTCAGCCTCCCCAGCTGCTGGGGATTACAGGCGTGCGCCACCGCGCCCGGCTCCAATGTGAGTGTTAATCTGATTTGATGCCCCTTACAATTGGCTGGGAAACTCCCCACCTTACTGACAGCAGAATTCATTTCCCCTCATATAACTAATCCTACCTAATTTCCAGCTTCCTTGTAGCTGGAACAAAGTAGGAAACTCAACCTCTGTCAGTCAGAGACAGTCGCCTGTCTGCCACCTGCAGCATTCAAGGCCAAGTGACAAAATGGGTTGTGACATGCTATTACCTATTGGTTCTGTCTCTCTAGAGAACCCTGATACACACCCCTCCCCTCCTTCCTATTTGGACCAATTTTCAACCTACTACTAGAGTATCTTTTGGGGAGCCACTTGCTGGAGTGAACCCATGGTTTGTAGTCTCATGTGACCTGTAGCTGCCCCTCGGCTCACGGTTCTGCCGGTCCGTGGACAGCTTTCCATGCATCCCTCTGCCCCCGCCTGAGGCTGCACTGAGTGAGCTCCAGCTAGACTGACCTGGCCCTCTGTGCTCCTTCCAAGAATGCCTCTTGTCCCATGTAGCTGGACTCCCTCGTCCCCCTCCTCTGTGGCATTCCACTCCCAGGCTCCTCCGAATGAAGGCTGGGGACCTGCCTCACTTTGAGGGTCTTCATCACCAAAACATCCTCTTTTGTCTGAACTTTTCAAAATCTCCCCTAAAGTGAGGGCATGTTTCTCGCTAACCCAGGCTCTGATGAAATCTGAAAGCTTGGCCCCTTTCACCAAACCATCTCTTTTCTTCCACTTTTCCCAATCAGTCCTTTCTTATACATCAGAATCTAATTGTGTCTACATTTGGATTCTGAGACAGGAAACTATCCATTGTATAAGAAGGACCTATCACACCTTATACCTATAGACTTGAATTGAAGTTTTCTCACATGCCTTAATAATTAATTTTTTAACTGGGCATAATGCGCAAGCTTGTAATCCCAGCCACTTGTAAGGCTGAGGTAGGAGGATTGCAAGTTCAAAGTCAGCTTCAGCAAATTAGTAAGGCTCTAAGCAACTTAGTGAAACCCTATCTCTAAATAAAATATAAAAAAGGCCTGGGAGCCCAGCACAGTGGTGCATGCCTGATATCCCAGCACTTTGGGAGGCTGAGACAGGAGGATAGCAAGTTCAAAGCCATCCTCAGCAACAGCGAGGCACTAAGCAGCTCAGTGAGACCCTGTCTCTAAGTAAAATACAAAATAGGGCTGGGTATGTGGCTCAGTGATTGAGTGCCCCTGAGTTCAATCCCCGGTACCAAAAAAAAAAAAGTCTGGGGATGTAGGTTAGTGGTTAAATGCCCAGTACCCAAAAAATAATTTTTTAAATAAAAATAAATTGGAGCCAGTCACAATGATGCATGCTTGTAACTCCAGCTACTCAGGAATCTCTCTCTCTCTCTCTCTCTTAGTTGTAGATGGACACCATATCTTTATTTATTTGTTTATATGTGGTGCTGAGGATTGAACCCAGTACCTCATATGTGAGAGGCAAGCACTCCACCACTGAGCCACAGCCCCAGCCCAGGAATTTTTTTGTATTTTACAAAAAATAAAAAAGCATTCATTGGAAGAGTGCTTGCCTAGCACGTGCGAGGCCTTGGGTTCAATCCCCAGTACTGCAAATAATAATGATAATAATAAAAATGGAGCTGAAAAATTCCTATCCCCCACTGAAAACATAAGCATGGTGATACCCTAGTGAAATGCTTTATGGGGATGTTGGTGGCGATGCTGGTATAAAATATTGTTTATCTTTTATACAGTATTTTTATTGTAACTTTCCTATATTTAGATATATTTAAGTATATATATACATGACCATCATGTTACAAATGCCCATATTCAGTATTCATCTGAACATAGTATTGAATAGTCTGTGTTGTGTTCTCTGCTGTTGCTATACTTGGTAATCGCCTGTGCTGCACAGGTTTGTAGCCTGGAAGACACAGGCTGCTATGTACAGCCCAGGTGGGAAGGAGACAATTCCATGTAGGTTTGTGTAAGTTTACTCCATGATGTTTGCACAATGATAGAAGTGCCTAACAATGCATTTCTTAATGCTTATCATCAGTTAAGCCCCAAGTGACTGTATTTTTCCTGATCCCTGTAACAGTTGTGGTTCACTTTGAAACCATGTGTGTGTTATATAAGAGTCCAAGATCTTGGTCATTTATTCTATTTTATTGTTATCATTGCCTTGATCTATTGTTCATTGACTGTCAGTGCTGTTCCCAGCTACAGATGGGAATTTCACCCTCTACTTAACCTTCACAAAAATAGAGGTAGGTATTGTTATTGCCCGTGTTACAGGTCAGGAAACTGAGACTCAGATGCTTAAGTGACCTCAGTTCCCCCTGTAGGAAACGGCAGAAGCAGGATTTGAGTCCACAACGTCCACCTCAGTCCAAAGCTGGTGTGCTCATTCCTAAGGCCCACGGTTGAACTGTGACCTCTCCCCTTCCC
>PVHX01035762.1:0-11296 GCA_004024805.1 Geosciurus inauris
CAGGAAGATCCAATGGTGAAGGCTAGACAGGAGCTTTGCCAGAAAGTTTAGAGGTGGGAGGCTGGACAGGTGCATTTCACACAGTGCCTCCAGTGTTTCACCCGAAAATAGTGCCACAATCCCTCTCAATGTTTTGTCCTGTGGCCAACTGGACAAGCACTTTCCTGTCCACAGTGCCTTTCCACGCCAGTTATCACAGGGGTGGGGTGGGAGGTTCTGGGTTAAATGACTATGTTATAGAAACAGTAATGTAAGTGGCTTGGATTGCTTTGTCCAGTTTTATGACCAACATCCCAAGGAATTTGAAGTGTTATGCAGGAAAGTAGCTTTCTACAGATAGCACAACCTGGCCCTAATTTCCAGCATACATGAGAGAAAGCCAATGTCATTCAATATAATATTTCTCTGGAAATTCTGGCCTATACTCACTCTCACCACTTCCTTAACTTGGCTGGGTTCTAGAAACCCTAAAAGAGCATTTCAGGAGGGCTGGTAGAGTGCTTGCCTTGCATGCACAAGGCCCTGCATTCAATCCTCAATACCAAAAAAAAAAAAAAAAAACTTCTCCAATTGTATCTGACTGTACTCAGTAATACACAAAAACTTGTGCATTTAGTAAACAGTAAAATTACTTGGCATTATCCATTTTCTAATTTTTGTCAATCTAATGAGTATGAAGTAGTGACTCAATATTGCTTCAATCAAATTACCAGCTATGTTGTAAAAAATCTCTAGATTTTTTCAGTTATTTGGGTTTCTTCTATTAATCTGTTTATTCTTTGTACATATTCTTAAATTCCGTTTTGTCTTTCTTGCTCTTTTGCAGGAGTACCTTATTTATGTTAGATGTCACTAACTGTAAATTTTTGTTTCTAAATACCTTCCAGTCATGGGTCCTCTGTGCATTATCTAGACTATCTTTCATTAAAAAAATCTTAATTTTGTCATAATAACACCTATAATATCTACATTTATGAGTGGTACCTTTTAAAGTTTGTTTAAAAGTTTTTCCCTAATGCAAGGTCAAAAATATATCCTCTTACGTTTCTATTAACTTTATAGTTTTAAATTCCAAGATGTTTTTTCTTCATTCAGAGTTCATTTTAAATGAATGAATGTTAATTCTTAACCTTTAAGAATCTAATTTTATTTTTCTGGCATGTAGTGATCTGGTTGTTCCTAGCTACTCCTAAACATTGACCATTCTTATTAAACAATGATTTCTACACTGTTGTCTATTTTGCATGAACATGACTTTATATTAATAGCTTTTAAATTGTCAATGTCATATCCAAAAATTTTACCATTTTAAATTTTTTTTCCAAAATTAATGTGAAAACTACTACTTTCATAAAATCTTTGTAATAGGAAATGGGAATTGAAAACAGTGTAGCTTGAGGGAAGAGGCAAATAGCTCTATGCTAACACCCCTCCCTCCCCTGATGAATGTTTCCTTCAGACTAATTGCGGATAAGGGAAGAGTGCTCCTCCAGGCTGGAGACACTCGGTCCGCAGCTCGCAAGACCCTGACCCCTGAGCCCAAATTCCTGGGCACTAAAACTGACCACTTCATTGATTTATGGAACTAGCCCCAAATTCCTAAGTGCCTGAGAGAACCGGCACGTCTCCACTATGCCACCCCCCAACATAAGCCTATAAAAACCCAGTCCCTTTCTTTGTTCAGTGGCTCATTTTCCACCAGGAGAATGGGTCCACCACCACCACCTTCGCAGATGAATCCTGTTCCTGAATAAAAGCCTGAAATGACTTGCGTGGTTTGCTGCCACCCTTTGATCTTTTTGCCCTTACACTTTGAAAGTTCCTTAAGCTCATTTCATGAATTTAAAAATTATTTGGGGGAGAATTGGACACACTTTAATGTCTTTCTGACCAAAATCACGGGATAACTCTTAATTTATTCAAATCTTCCTTTATGCCTTTTAAAATACTAAATCCTTTCTTCATAGAGGTCTATGTATCTTTGCTAAATTTATTCTGAATGCTGTATAACTTTTGTTGCTATTATAAATTCTATCTTATTTACTATATCATTACCTGGCAATTTTGCTGAACATCTTTTACTTGAATAGTTTTTTGCCAATTATCTTTGTTTTTCTATATAAAGCCTCATGGCATGTACAAGTAACAAAGGAATTTTTTCTAGTTCTTTTCAATTCATATGTTGCACATTTATGCATCCTCCCTGATAGAACAGACTAATATTGGCAAAGTATATGAAGTGGTAGCCGTGGTGGTGGACATTCTCATTCTCACTGTCCTGAAGGAGAGTCTCTAGTTTCTCATTACATTTTTTGCTCAGTTTCTTTAGTATATAACACTTAGTAACATATTAAGTTTTTATTTCTACTTCACTAAATTTTTGTCATAATAAACATGTGTTGACTTTTATCAATGCTTTTTTATGACAATTAAATCAAATATGACTTTTTCCTTGCAGTCTACTAGTATGTTGATAGATTTTTTTTTTTTTTTTTAGGTTCATCATAAATGCTCCTCCTCTGGACTTTCAATGACTTTCTTTGAAAATGAGCTTCTTCCTTTCTCCAGGGCAACCAATGAGAGACCAATGACTGACTGACTGACTGAATGACAGGGTATGAAAGGCTAGTCCTTGTACCTTAAGGTGAAACCTATTGTGAGATGCAGTATGCTCTAGGACTCTCACAGGGTGAGATCAAAGTTAGCCTCCATTCTTGCTCAACTTCGTTTTTCTTCACTATCCTCCCTTTCTCATTCCACTTCTACTGAGAATGCTGCCCAAATACACCATTTTTTCAACCCCCCCCCTTAATTTCCTCTTAATGCAAACTAACTGAAAGTAATAGTAATCTTTATCTAAAGCTAAGAATAAATTTCAGAAACCTCAAATTTATTCTTACTCTAACTTGAGAATCAGCATTACAAAATCTCCCCTAAGCCTCTCAACATAAACACATTTTGATCCTCCCTTCTTGGTTTATAATTCCCATTTGGTCCTTCTTGGCATGTGGTATCACCATATGCTATGACATTAAAATAATACTCCTCTTGGGCTGAAGCCTGATCTTATCACTGGGTGAGTAAAATAGAGGGTCCAAAACCAGAGAAGTCACAGCCCCTGCACTTGGAAGTTTTGAACAGTTATTAGACGACGGAATACAGAGGCAGAGAGCAACTTATCCAGGAAAAGAACTTAAACACTGTGTAATTGTATACAAATTAAATAGCTAGATGCAAAAAAAAATGTTTATGAATTCAGGGATCTCTGCATAGATTTGTTAACTTACATTCGAAAACTAAGTATGGGTATGTAAGATAAAAAGAAAGATTGATTTTCATGTAATTGATATACAGTAAAATAATTTTTAGTGAATTAGAACACTTTCCTATTACAATTCATCCTATAAGTTACTTCTGCCCTGATATAATATCAAACATCCTTTTATAAATTGATACGTTTAGGAAAACTAAGTAAATGTATAATAAATTATTATATATGGCCAATAAATACAACTAGGATTCTGACTCCCTTATAGAGGTTTTTTCATTTTTTATTGGTACATATTAATTATACATTGGGGTTCACTATGGTATATTTATACATGCATATAGCATAATTTGATCAAAAAGTTTATTTTTAAAATATAATTTCAGCTCAATACCATTTCTTTTCCTCATAAAAGTAGTATGGTAGGCAGACTTTAAGATGTTCCTCAATGATCTCCACCTCCTAGTATTCATCACTTGTGTAATGTCTAAACCTTGAGTATGGACTGGATTTATAGTTTAAATTCTTTTGTTGGGGTACTGGAAGTACTGCAATACTGGATCTATGCATAGATTAGACAAAGTAAGCTCTTATTCCATCTCCTGCTCTGAAAATCCATTTAATATCATATCAGATTTTTAACTGATAAGAATAAATGCTACACTTCATTTTAGCCAAAGGCCAAGAAGCAATTATTATTGTTTAACTTCCAGCAGAAGTGGTGAGATGTCATTTCCAAGATTAGTATACAAAAACTATGTCTTCATTCTTGGGCACATTCTCCTGCTCAGTCATTTTGAAGGAAGTCAGCTGCTACATTGTGGGTTGTACCCTGGTGGGGTCCAAGTGACAAGGAACTGAGTCTGATCAACAGCCAGAGAATCTGAGGTCCATTGGCAGCCATGTGAGTGAGCCTGGGGTCAATATTCCACCACTTGAGCTTTGACATGATGCAGTTATAGCCAACATCTTTGAGGCTTGTGAGAAAACTCTGAGACTCTGAGTCAGAAGCTTACAGTTAAGTTGCACTCAGATTCCTAATGCCTAGATATTTCAAGATAATAAACATTTATTGTTTTAAATTGTTAAATTTTTGGGAGAATTTGTCCCACGGCAATAGTTAAATAATGCAAAAACATGAGTATTTTTAAATATTTAATCTGAAAATCTATAATTCAGGGAAGTCATAATAACCAACAAAAAAGAGGTAATATAAAAAGTATATTAAATATATAATATATTACACAATATATATTGTGCTTGTGGTACAAACTGAGTGTTTAAGGAATAGTTTATAATGAAGGTATGTGTTTAGTAAGAACTATTTTACCATCAGCTTCACTACATTTAAATTCCCATAGCAGTTTGTGAGGCTATCTGGTGCTCCACCTCTTTGTCGACACTTGCACTTTGTCAAAATTTATGATTCCAGATCATCTAGAGGTTTAGTAATGTGCATTTCTTTATTGACTTAAGTTGTATTCCTCTGCTTGCTAGTAAAGTTGAACATTGTCAAATGCACATTGATACATTTTAAGCTTGTTTTCCTATATTACCTACTTAGGTAATTTGCCCACTCTTCCCCCATGCTGCCTTTTTCTTTGGTGATTATATGTGCTGCAAATACATTCTCCCATCCTTTGGCTTATTTCTTCATGTTCTTAGTGACAACTTTTGGTGAAGAGAAATTCATAATGTAAAGTGGCTAAATATCACTATTTTCTATGATCTTGGTAAAAAATATTTTCCTAAGTGGATATGATGAGGATATTTTCCTGTGTCTTTTTTTTAATATTTTTTTTTAGTTGTAGATGGACACAATGTCTTTATTTTACTGCCTTGTATGTGGTGCTGAGGATCGAACCCAGGGCCTCACGCACGCGAGGCAAGGGCTCTACTGCTGAGCTACAATCCCAGCCCTCCTGTGTCATTTTTAAAAGAACATTATAATGCTTTCACACATTGAGGCATACAATATTTCAGAATTGATTTTTTGTATGAGATGTGCGACTGGAATCATACACCCTTTTTTAAAAAAAATTTACACATGATTTTATTGGTATATTATAATTTTTACAATAGTGAGATTTGTTGTTATATATTCATATGTGCACACAATAGAACAAATGGAATCTTGTCAATTCCATTTCCCAGAACTTCCCTTTCCCTTCACTCCTCCCTTCCTCCCATCCTCTTCTGCTTTATTTCTCCCTTGTATCTTTATAAGATTCGTCCCCAACACTCTCCCCTTTTTTTTCTTTTTTCTTTTTTCTCTCTAGTTGCACTTATGAGATATAGTATATGACCCATGACTTTCTGAGTTTAGCTTACCTTGTTTAATACAAAGCTGTCAAGTTTCATTCATTTTCCTACAAATGACATACTTTCATTTTTCTTTAGGGCTAAATAAAACTCCATTGTGTATATATACCACATTTTCTATATCCATTCATCTGTTGAAGGGCACCTAGGTTGGTTCCACAATTTGGCTATTGAGAATTGTGTTTACATGCTGGCTTTAATTCTTTAGAATAAATACTGAGGAGAGGTATAACTGGGTATGGTTTTTCCACTCCCACTCTTTCAATGAGACGCCATACTAATTTCCAAAATGGTAGTACTAATTTACTACCCCACTAACAATTTGTAAGTTTATCTTTTTCTCCACATTTTTTCCAGCATTTATTACTATTTGTAATCTTGATGGTTGCCATTCTAATTGGGGTGAGATAAAATTGCCGAGTAGTTCTGATTTACATTTCCCTGATTGCTGAAGACTTTGAAGATATCTTTATATATTTGTTGGACATTTGTATTTCTTCTTTGAGAATTGTCTGTTGAGTTCCTTTGCCAATTTATTGATTAGGTTGGGGGGGGTTGTGGTAAAATTTTTGTTTATATTAGGATGTAAATTATCTGTTAGAAGAGTACTTAGTAAAGATTTTATCCTATTCTTTAGGTCTGCCTTACAATCTTGTTTCTTTTGCAATTCAAAAACTTGTACTTTGATGTCAACCCATTTATTAACTCTTGGCATTATTTCCTGAAAGGTCTTATTGGCAAAGTCATTGCCTGTGCCTATATGCTAGAGTGCTGACCCTGTGTTTTCTTCTAAAGGTTACATGGTTTCTAAGTCTTTAATCCATCTTGAGTTGACTTTTGTACAGGGTGAGAGATAGGAGTCACTTTTCTACATATGGATAAACAGTTTCTCCAGCACCACTTGTTAAAAAGTCTGCCTTTTCTCCAGTGTATGTTTTTAGTGCCTTTGTCAATGGTCAGGTGACTGTATTTGTGTGGGTTTGTCTCTGTGTCTTCTGGTCTATTCCATTGATCTGTGTTTATGTTTTATGCCATGTAGTTTTTATTGCTATAGCTCTGTAGTATAATTTGAAATCAGCTGTTGTGATGCCTCCAGCATTGTCTTTTTTGCTTAGAATTGCCTTGGGAATTCTGAGTTTTTTATTCTTCCACATGAATTTTAGGACTGTTTTTGCTAGTTCTGTGAAGGATATTATTGCTATTTTGATGGAAATTACATTGAATCTGTAGATAACTTTTGGTAATAGGGCCATTTTAACATTATTAATTGTGTCTATCCATGAACATGGAAAGTTTCCATTTCTTTCTTCAGTGTTCTATCATTTTTATTATGGAGGTCTTTCACTTCTTTAATTTATTCCTTTTTTTTTTTTTTTTTCCTGAGGCAATGAATGTTACTGGGCATCTTGGGGAGGAAAAAAATGGTGACTGCTCCAGAAATATTTGAAACAAACTTGGTAGAATAAGTTGAATAAGTTTTATTCAAAGCCATTTTTGAAGGAAGAAAGAATACAATTATTATTTAAAAAGTTCCATCTTCAAAATCCCTGAAGGTGAGCAAAACTTTTAAGGAGAATAGACAGAGAAAGGGTATTGACAACAAAGTGGAAAAAAAAGGTAAGAAATGTGCATATGTAGATATGGTTAGCCTGTGCTAGACAGGCAGGGGCAGGGTACAAACTCCACTCCCAGCTTCTTGGAATCCTTCAGGTCAAAGGAGGGTTGAAGGAGAGTCTTGCTTTCACTCTCAACAGGAAGAAGTGCCTCTTAATTTAGGGGTGGCTACAATTTTAGTCTGGTTCATGATTAGCATACCTTGATACAATGTGTATTATGTCAGAACTTGAGGATCCCACTTTTTTGTATGTCTCACAAGTGTGAGGGCCTTCCTGTAGATCAGGCAATTGTGTTGTATACAGCAGGGTATATGAGACACACTCTATGATTGTTCTAGACTTCACAACTCTGTATATTCTAAAAGGGTGTGGGAGAAATCTAGATTGAGACCTCTTCAATAGGTGTGGTATCCAGTCTTCAGATTATTTCTTCCGGTTTGCTATAGGAGTATGGATGTCCATGAGTGGGATGTGAGGGCCCCCCAGCCATTTGTACTTGGGAACTGGTCATCAGTTTGGGGTTTTTGTCTCCCCCATTTGTTTTGAAATATTGCTAAAATGTGAGTGCGGCTAGGTTGTATATAGATCATTGTGTGCTGTCTCTTGCCTAGGGGGTTGTGAGTGGAGCTCAGCAGCAGAGTTTCTACTCCATGAACTCACAGTGTTAACAGTAGATTCCCAGCACCACACAGAAAGGGGGAAATAAACAGAAGCAACAATAGCAGAAAACAAAATATAGCAGTCAAATAAATACCAGGTGATTACTATGACATCAATGACACTAATTACCACAAAAACAGGAATGGTGAGGTCAGCAATTAACACAATGACAGACAGCTAGACCTAGACCTAGCATTAAAGTAAACGGCAGGTGTCAACTATTGGTACAGAGTCAAGGCCTATCAAAAGCCAGTTCAGCTATGGTTGTCCTCTCTCACTGGTTTTTATGATTACACAATAAAGATTTCAGATACATTATTCAGAGTAGCCACATAAACTTGTAAGGTCAGATTGGTGGTGAAGACCATGACCACTAGCCGAAAGGGTAAAAGCACAGCTTTGTTGGAGTCCATTCTCTGGCAAGTTTCACCAGTCTGCCAGTGTGGGCTGGGGAAGTCGCACTCAAGACTGAGAGAGGCCATTTTTATAGGTAGGTTGAGGGAGGGGGATTTGCACAAAGAGGCGTCTCTTCTTGGTTGGCTGAGGCCCAGTGACAGGCATGGGCCGATTTCAGAGGTTAGCACGTTCATTGATGATTGGTTGACCTCAGAGCGGTAAGCAGTCAACCTCTGGCACGCACAGGTAACTTCAGATGCCCAGCTCCCCTTTGTCTAGGCGCCATCTCTCAACCCAACAAACTTATTAAGAGTAGGAAGAGAAAAAGGAACACTCTCAAGGAACAGAGTGGGTCCTGTCAGAGAGAAGGACTGTGTACCTCTCCTGTCCTCCAGTTTAATTGGGGGCCCCAAGGAAGTTTCCAGAGTACCACCAGGTCCACCTCTTGACTATTGACTTACAGCAGGATTGCATTGGACTTCAAGTCTCCACGGTGTATGGTAACAGTCCAAGACAACTCTGCACCATTTTGTCCTATGCTGACCAGTTCTGCTGGAACTTGTTCTTACAGATTTTATAGTTAAGGAGAATCATCCCTTGCTCCCTAAAATATAGAATCTGGTCTGTGTAAGAGTCACAAAAGTTTCCCCCTCTGGGGTAAACAGGCAGGGAAGAGCCTATCAGGCCTGCATTTCTCCTGCAGATAACAGGTTATTTGCTGAGGAATATGGCATATCCTATTGACTTAAGCAAGGTAGGGCTGTGAAGCAAGAAAGAAAGACAGGCAGTCAGTGTAGATAGATAATCTGGTTGGATGGAAAAAAATGGAGGCAGGTTTGGGTCCTGGAAGTTGGAAACCACACCCAGGAGATTGGAATGTTGATGCTTCCAGAGCACTTTGATTACAAGATTACCTGCCTACACCCACAGAAGGTTGTTAATGAAGCACCTGCTAAACAGACCTGGAGCAGCTTAATTAATGCCCTCTGGGCTGCTGCTCCCTTCCTCCCTGATCACTCCACCTTGGCCCTTCCAGTTCACCTGCTTCTCACCTTTTGGCCATCCCACCAGCATCTCCTGAGTCAAGTCACCTATGCAGGAGGAGAGAGATAAGGGGGAAGAGGTCAGGAGAACAAAGAAACTGTAAAATATATAAAAGGTGCAAGACACTCTCACTTCTTGGGATACCAGGATACCAGCTATGGCCCCCTTCTCTCTCCCTGAAGAAGTAAACTTGCTTTCTAAACTTGCCTCAGCCACTTCTCTAATGTTCAAACTTCAACATTTGAGGAAGCACAACTCCTCACTAACAAATCGGTAGTATCAGCTGCAGGTTAATTGCTTTTTAAAAGAAAGCATGTAGGGGTTAGCCCCAGCCTCATGTTCTCATCTGCTGCCTTTTAGTATGACATCCATAATACTGATAACCACAACATGAGTGGTGGTGGCAGAATTTATATAATTGAATAGTTCTAAAAGATGGTAAAATACTGTTCATTTAAAGAAAAAATAGGGGAGAAAGGCAAAAGAAAGTATAGAATATTCAAAATGTGAACAAAGAAAAAAACAGAATAAAGTAAGTGAAGCCTACAAAGAAGGAGAAAATAATAAAGGGAACAAAATAAGTAAAGAGGAAGAAAAAAAATAAGTGAAATTGACTACTAAAGGGAGATAGAAAGTGTAACAGAAGAAACAAAAACAAACAAAACCCCCTAGCCCTCAAAAAATAAAGCAAAATAACAAAAAGATAATAAAATATGATCAACAAACACACACACACACACACACACACACCAATCAGCAAATGAAGTATGAACACCCAAAGAAAAAGTTCTTAATAGAAAATGGGATAACTGTCTTCACTGAGGTGGTTGGAACTGTTGACCAAACTGCTCATCTTCCCAATTCTTTCTAAGCTATGTATCCCTTAGAAAGATAAAGAACTGGAGATTGTAAAACCCTTTCTCCTTTTCTGTTTCTTACCTACCTGCAAGCTGGAGTGGCCTGAACAGAAGCTGGTTGAAGTATCTCATCTCTTGGCTTCCCATCTCAATAGTATGAGGTAAGCAGAATGGAAAGTGCTGTCAATTGGAGTTTTGTCCAGACAGACCAGCAGGTTAAGGCTGATTCAGAGTTCTAAATGAGAAGCTCCAGAAAGTTGTGTTTAATTCTAACCAGAACTTTGGAATTTTGTCAGGTGGTATCTACTCAGAAGAAATTAGATCAACCCAACCCTACCACTTGGCAGACCCCATTCTCTGGGGGGAGTCTGAATCTCAAGGTCCACCCAAGAATTCTTCTCACGAGGGGGCGAGGGGCCCACCAACTTTCCACAGGTTTTGCACTCTCCACCACCCACAAGGATAGCCTTCCCAGGCTCAGCTCCCAAGTATAATCACACCTACCTGCTCAGTTTCCTGACCTGCAGCTGGTAGTGTGAGCCCCCAGACTATAAGGGAGGATAACTTGCACTCTGTATCTCTGACATAAATCCCTCTGGGTACAATCTTCTCTGTGCCTGTTTCAGTTGCATTCTGTCATGTACATTCTAGGCCACACAGTAGACACGGGTTGGGACAGTGTGGCAATATTTGCTATGATCTCTTGGGTTCCTGCAGCAGAAAGCTCCAGTGTGACCTCCTCAAGATGGCTCCTTGCCTTGGCTCTGTGCTGACAAGTTGAGAAATATAAAGCACTTTTCAAACACCAGCTCACTGTACAGCCTTTGATTCAGCTAAGTTCATACTATTCTCCTACAAATTTTCCCACACCAAATTTATCTGCTATGTTTCTTTGTGTGCTATCCCTCCCCTCCTGCAATTGCCACTACTGACTTCGCTCCAATGTACTCTTTATTTTTCTCTATTCAAAACACCCAAATTTCTGGATCTCTTAGTTGCTGACTGACCAATACTGGATTTCAGTGAATTCTCTCTATTGTGCACCCTGCTGAGAAGCAGTACTAATGCTGCTTAGCATACATTGACAGTGAGAGAGGCACTGGATCCAAACTACAAAATTATTCCAGACCTGC
>PVHX01035763.1:0-11297 GCA_004024805.1 Geosciurus inauris
GGGCTGGTGTTAAGGCGCAGTGGTAGTCTGCTTGCCTAGCATGTGTGAGGCACTGGGTTCGATCCTCAGCACCACATAAAAATAAAATAAAGATATTCTGTCCACCTACAACTAAAAAATAAATATTAAAAAAAAGAGAGAGTTGGGCACTTGCTGTGACTCACTGTATGTTCACCACATCATGTAGATCCTCAACCAGGATTCTAATATGTCATGACCCACAAGTGTCAAAATATACTGATAGTGTTTGCTTTAGATTATAAATTGAACTTCATAAATTAATGGGCTCTTTTCCAAATACTGCCTTCCCATGAACTTCAGACTTCCAGCCATTCCTCAGTTAGAAAATACTTTGGATTGAAACAAGTATATTGATCTCATTGGCAGATAGAATGGGTGTTCTTATTATACATGCAGGTCCCCTAGACTTCCATGGCATGAGAAATGGGTATGATAAAGTAAGTTTGTGGTGATACCTTGGCCTGATTGAGTCATTTGAAGGCATGGGTCACAGGATGAGGGACCTATGTCCACAAACAGGAGCCTGATATGACACATTCAATAGCAACAAAACATCCTATCAAAAGGAGGTAAAAGACTGTTAATAGAAACTTTTCAACCCAGTGCCATTCAACCAGAGCAATCTCTGCTAATCTTACAATAAAAATTAAGGCTAAGACCACAAAAACACTGAGGGCTAAGAAGAGACAGTGCCAAAGCATTATAGTAAAAAAAGACTAATATAGGAAATAATAATAGTTCATTTATCCCAACAAGTGGTGTATCCCTCTGCCTTATTATAAGTCAGCTTCTAGGGTGACTAAAGCAGGCCTATTGTCCTCAGAGTGTCTTTAGGTGTAACTTAATTGTTTTGAATGGTCAACTTGCCCAGTGAAACTGGATTGGGAATGCACTCCCAGTCATATGAAGCTGGTTTCACTCAGCTCTGGTGAATCCAGGGGATCATATCATGTCTGGTACCTTTATTGAAGTAGGGGTGGATAAAATAACAGTGAACAGATTCCTCCAAATAGGCCTTAGGGGTTGTACATTTTATTTCTTTGTCCATATTGCACTCCCTGGTTTAAAGGAGTGGGCATTAGTGGTTAGGTTCATGGGTAGTCATGTTCTCTAACCCAAAGGTGTATGATGGTCATGGTTGATCCTAGAGCCTGCATCTGTTGCCTAAGAGTAATGCTGCCCAATTTTTAGATCTCCTTGTATCCCTCTTATAATGGGAGGAGGGTATTCATAAAGAATCTCATAAGAAGATAACTTGTCTAAAGTTATAAAGTTCTACATGGAAAATACAAAATAAAATTAAAAAGATCAAAAGAATTTAGTTTGTACAATAGCTTTGAACCAAGAAAAATAATTTCTATAATAATTTTAATATATCTTTGGTATCTATTTCACCTTCACAAAGATCCATAGACTTATAAACTCAATCACATATGAAACCCTTTACAAATTTACTTTAAAAAAAAAACTCTCTTATGTTATATATCTTTCATATTTTCCCAAACTTTTACATAATTTTGTATTATATCATTTGGTTATTTTGAGATCACAGTAATCTTTACAACAAAAGTTCATCCTTTGAACACAACTTTATGCTTAACTCTAGCCTACTTTGGACCCATCTTAACAAAGAGTAGGGGAAAAGGGAGAGACATATTTCAGGTAAGGTGGGGCTCTTGACAAATAACATAATACATCATTACATCTGAAATATAAATCAAATGAAAATGAAAAAAACTGAGCACTCTTAAACATTTTAATAGTAAAAAAAAATGGCAAAATACTTCCATGTTCCATATTGTTCACTTTTAAAGAAATTAGGCTTTCCTTACTGCCTTCCAAAAATATATTTAAATTTGCATTCTGGTTTGAAGAGTAACATAAAATTTTATACATGTCACTTTTTGGATGACAGGGTTATTTTTATCCAACTACAAAGTAGTAAATGACATAAATAAGTCCCCAAAGGATAAATTTGTTACTTCTATACAAGTTGGAAACAAGCTATTACTACAGACAACTTTAGTTTGGAGAACATAAGCTTGGTAAAGTACTCTAAAAAAGTCTTTATATTGCAGGACATCATCAATATATCTAATATACAAAGAAGCCAGCAACAGCATCAAAATTACATTATATTAACCAAGTTATATTAACCAAGTTAACTTTTTTTTTTGGTTTAGAAGATTCTTTTTTTTTTTCATATTTAATTTATTTATTTGTTCTATTTAGGTTTACATGTTAACAGAGTGCAATTTGATTGATTGTACACAGATGGAGGATAACATTCCATTTCTCTGGTTGTAAGTGATATAGAATCACAACATACATGCAGTCATAAATAAAGCTAGGGCTATGATGACCATCATATTCCATCATCTTTACTGTCCCCATTCCACCCCCCTTATACTTCTGTGAACAGAGTTCCTCTATTGTTCCTGTGTCCTTTCCCCCATTATGTATCAACATCCACTTATCAACAAGTACATTCGACATTTGGTTTTCTGAGATTGGCTTACTTCACTTAGCATGATATTCTCCAACTCCATCCATTTACCTGCATATGCCATAATTTTATTCTCTTTTATTGCTGAATAATATTCCATTGTGTATATATACCACAGTTTCTTTATCCAGTCATCTATTGAAGGACATCTAGGTTGTTTCCACAGTTTAGCTCTTGTGAATGGAGCTGCTATAAATATTGAAGTGGCTGTGTCACTGTAGTATGATGTTTTTAAGTCTCCTGGGTATAGACCCAGGAGGGGGATAGCTGGGTCAAATTGTGGTTCCATTCCAAGTTTTCTAAGGAATCTCCATACTGCTTTCCAGATTGTTTGTACCAATTTGCAGTTTCACCAGCAATGTATGAGCGTGCCTTTTCCCCCACAACCTCACCAACACTTAGTGTTTTTTATATTCTTGATAATTGCCATTCTGACAGGCATGAGATAAAATCATAGGGTAGTTTTGATTTGCATTTCTCTGACTGCTAGAGATGTTGAACAATTTTTCATATGTCTGTTGATCAATTGTATATCTTCTTCTGTGAAGTTTGTGTTCAGCTACTTGGCCCATTTATTGATTGGATTGTTTGTTTTTTTGGTGTTAAGTTTTTTGAGTTCTTTATATATCCTGGAGATTAGTGCTCTATCACATGTGTGTGTTGCAAAGATTTGTTCCCAGAATGTCAGCTCTCTGTTCACTTCATTGATTGCTTCTTTTGCTGAGAAGAAACTTTTTAGTTTGAATCCATCCATTTATTGATTCTTGATTTTACTTCTTGTGCTATATGAGTCTTGTTAAGGAAGTATGGTCCTAATCCAACATGATGGAGATTTGGGCCTATTTTTCCTTCTATTAGGTGTTGAGTCTCTGGTCTGATTCCCAGGTCCTTGATCCACTTTGAGTTGAATTTTGTGCATGGTGAGAGATAGGGGTTTAGTTTCATTTTGCTGCATATGGATTTCCAGTTTTCCCAGCACCATTTGTTGAAGAGGCTATCTTTTCTCCAGTGTACTTGTTTGGTCCTTTATCTAGTATAAGGTAACTGTATGTAAGTGAGTTCGTCTCTGTGTCTTCTATTCTATACTATTGGTCTACATGTCTGTTTTGGTGCCAGTACCATGCCATTTTTGTTACTATAGTTTTGTAGTATAATCTGAGGTCTGGTATTGTGATGCCTCATGCTTCACTCTTCTTGCTAAGGATTGCTTTGGCTATTCTGGGTCTCTTATTTTTCCAAATGAATTTCATGATTATTTTTTCTATTTCTACAAGGAATAATATTGGAAATTTATTTGGAATCTCATTGAATCTGTATACCACCTTGGGTAGTATGGCCATTTTGACCATTTTGATTCTTCCTATGCAAGAGCTTGGGAGATCTTTCCATCTTCTAAGGTCTTCAATTTCTTTCTTTAGTGTTCTGTTGTTTTCATTGTAGAGGTCTTTTACCTCATTTGTTAGATTATTTCCCAAGTATTTTTTGAGGCTATTGTGAATGTGGTGGTTTTCCTAATTTTTCTTTCAGAGGATTCATCACTGATGTATATAAATGTATTTGATTTATGGGTATTGATTTTATATCCTGCTACTTTGCTGAAATCATTTACTAATTTTAGAAGTTTTCTGGTAGAATTTTCTGGATCCTCTAAGTATAAAATCATGTCATCAGCAAATAATGATAGTTTGAGATCTTCTTTTCCTATTCATATCCCTTTAATTTCTTTCATCTGTCTAATTGCTCTTAACCAAGTTAACTTTTAAAGAAAATTTAGAATATGTAGAGTAGTATAACAACCCAATATATCAGTTTTCTGTGTAACTAGACTTGTATAAACCTTAATTTCTTTAAGACTAGTTTCCCTAAATAACAAAACCTAAAAAACACAAGAAATTATCTTGACAGATAAGAACAGATAAATGGTTTAAAAAACCATTGTTACTCCAACACCTAGAGAATTAAATTCTGGATTTTATCAGTACATAAAAATTTGATCTTAGGAAAAACCCTTAAAGAACTTTAATTGATACTGCTTATTATAGCCAACTTCATCACAAAATTTTTGAAATTTATCCTTCAGAAACCTGTGGAACTTACCTAGATGCTCTCTAATCTTTCACTTTACCATATGAAATATTTTTTATCAAAAAATATTTTTTAAAAAATGTTTTACATTAAAATGTATTTAAAAAAATTTTTAGTTGTAGATGGACACAATATCTTTATTTTATTTTATTTTATATGGTGCTAAGAATCAAACCCAGTGCCTCACACATGCAAGGCATGCACTCTACCACTGAGCCACAACCCTAGCCCCCAAAATGTATTTTCATATCTAAAATTTTTATATCTCTTTCCTAGTTACTGGTGCTTTAAATTTATACTCTCAAACAACCCCTGTGAAATTTTAAAATTTAAACAATTTACTCCATTTTAATAAGATGAATGCTTTATAATGCTCTTAGAGTACTTTTACCAAAATACAATTAGAAGTTTTGTACACACACAGAGATGTGTGTAGAATTATATCTGTTAGAATATTAAATCCCAGCAACCTTGCTTTAGTGAAGACCCCAAAACAAAGCAATCTCAAACTCTCTTTATCCTTACACCAGTTTATAAAATCACATTCAATAAATCAAACATATATATTTTCTTATGGAATTTATATTTAGCAGTTGATGTTTTAACATTTTAACTTTGTAAGATAATCAAATGTCTCCTTTAACAAACGCATTTCTGAAGACTGGACCCATTTATGTTCAAGCTAATTTTCCTATGTTTTTGTTGTTTTTGTTGCTAGTTTTTTTTTATTCTAATAAGTTATACATGACAGTATAATGCACTTTGACACATCACATCATGCATAAATGGAGTATAACTTCTCATTCTTCTGGTTGTACAAGAAGTAGGATCACACCAGTCTTGTAGTCAATATATGCACATAGGATAATAATGTCCAATTCATTCTACTATCATTCTTATATTCATACCTCTTTCCTCCCTTCACTCCTCTCTGCCTAATCCAAGGTAACTCTACAAAATCAAGAGTCAATAAATGGGATGTATTCAAACTAAAATAATCTTCTTTTTAACAAAGGAAACAGTAATTTGAAAAGAGACCCTACAGAATAGGAGAAAATCTTTACCACATGCACCTCAGATACAGCATTAATTTCTAGGATATATAAAGAACTCAAAAAACTTAGCACCAAAAAAAAGTCATTCAATAAATGGGCTAAGGAACTAAACAGACACTTCACAGAAGAAGAAAAATTCAATCAACAAATATATGAAAAAATGTTCAACATCTTTAGCAATTAGACAATTGAAAATCAAAAATATTCTATGATTTTATCTCATTCCCTTCAGAATGACAATTAGCAAAAATACAATCAACAATAAATGTTGGCTAGGATGTGTGAAAAATGGTACACTCATACATTGCTGGTGGGACTGCAAATTGGAGCAACCATTATGGGATGTGGTATGGAGATTCCTCAGAAAACTTAGAATGGAATCATCACTTGACCCAGGTATCCCACTCCTTGGTTTATACCCAAATGACTTAAAATCAGAATACTATAGAGACACAGCCACATCGATATTTTTAGGATATCAATTCACAAGAGCTAAACTATAAATCTGACATAGGTGTCCTTCAACAGATGAATGAATAAATAAAATGTGGTATATATATACAGTGAAATATTATTCAGCCTTAAAGAAGAATGAAATTATGGCATTTGCTGGTAAATGGATGGAGCTAGAGAATATCATGCTAAGCAAAATAAGGCAATTCTGAATAAACAAAGGCTAAATGTTTTTCTCTGATATGCAAATGTTAATTCAAAATAATGAGAGGTCTAAGGAAGAAGAGTTAATTTACTTATTTTTAACTGTTAACTTTATGTTATCCATGAAAACCAAGATATCAGACAAGTATAGTTAATAGTATAAGCCATCTTTTTACTGTTAAAAAAATTCTAGAAGCAATGGACCATACAATTTAACTGTTTTATAGAGACCAATATTCTATTAACTTCCTGGCCACCAAGAAAAATGTGTGGGTTATTAATTTTAAAGACATATTTAATTTTATTCATTTAACCAATATAAATTAAACTATTTTCTTAAATGTTTAAGAAATGAAAACTAAAAGGCATTTGAATCCTTTTTTTATGAGTGCTCATTTATATATCTGCCAATTTTATTAGCATGTAAGTGGTACACAAAACATGTGAACAGCACATACAAAATACAGTTATGCACACATATACATACAAATTAACAGAAAACAAAGATTTTAGAGTCTTATACCAGATATGAATTTCAAAGATAGGCAAAAAAAGAGCTACAGATATTTATTATACAGACTGTCAGATTTAGCCCTTTTGAATTAAGAAGAGCCTGTAAAGATAGGAACATTAGAAATAGAGTCTTCTCAGTCATGGTGGATGTGGAAGTTAAAATTTCAGCTGACCACTCCTTCTTCATGGAGGCAAATTTATTCCCACCATTACCACTGTTTATTTATTTTACTTAGGACTCTTTACAGAAGAAGATCTCTCTCTCGATCTGTGTGTGTGTGTGTGTGTGTGTGTGTGTTTGAGTTAACCCTTGAAAAATTGGCCTATGAATAAAGACAGAAGAAAAACAGAAGGCATAAAGTTCAGTTATAAATTGAGCTCAGAAAAGACAAACTGAAAGAATAGCATGGCCAGACTTACTCTAGTAAAGATTATGCATAACACCTTTATCAGACCAAAATGCACTTTTGGATCAGATTAGTCAATCTAGATATTGAAAAATGTGAGCACCCATGAAATGTGTCCCATAGCAGCTTGGAGTATCATTTTAAAAGTGATACTTTTTTCTTCTGTGCTCAAATTGCTTATATAGCATAAATTACAGGATCTACTTGGTGCTTACCAGCCAGTGTATATGGGGTTAAAACTGGCAGTTCCATTTCTTTGCATTCAAACATTGTTTATAAACTTGTCTTCCAGTACCTTAGAGTTGCAGTTTCATCTTGCATATTGGAGACTATTGGGGCAACCTCTGGGAGTTGATCAAGCTTACCTTTTGCCCTTTACAGGCAGGTCAACCTCTTGAATCTAGTTTCTTACTTGTTCAACCAGCAGTGCTTCCTGGGCTAGTTTCTGTGGCCTTACTATATTCCTTTGTGCTTCTGTGGTAATTGTGCTGATATGCAGGGAGGGTTAATCCCTTAGGGATCAAGGGCACCAGAGATCTCCTCTGGCATCCTGGGGCCACACACCAAGGACAAAGGAGATGTAATCACTGCCTCCGAATCATGGACTCGAGCCCCCAAGAAATGTTGTGGGGTTCTCACACAGAGACAGGGCACTGGGGACTTCAACAGGAAGCAGCATTTATTTTGTGCCAGCACAGACCTGGTAGATTTTTCATCCAAACGCTGAGCCCCCCAATTCAGGGAGGCATTGCCTTACATACCTCTTGAAAGCCAACTTAATAACAAGGACATTGTTTTGAGAAAAAAGAAAAATAAAGTTTATTTCTTTGCTAGCAAAGCTGAAACACAGGGCACAGTAGTTCCAGAGGCTGAGATTCTGCCCATAGGAAAAACAGAGGGCTTTTACAGTATTTTAAAGGCTTCATTCCAGGTGTGACCTGACAGGAGGAATTGTGATTCACTTGTTAATTTGATAGATCTGACCATCCTACAAATGTGAATTACTTGGTTCCTGTGGTGGGTATGTGCTCAAGTACAGATAATTAGGTTTAGGATTGGTAAAAAGGTAATTTTGTTCCCTGACCCCAGGTTAGGGAGGGGAAAAGAAAAATTCTCTATTTTAATACAAGCATGGAGGGCTATATTCAAAAGATGAAGTGGACCTCTAATACAGAAGGGGATAAGGGGATTGAGAGGGAGGAGGAGCAGAGGGCATAGGGAAGTATATTCCATTCATGAATATACCACAATGAATCTTCTTATATATAATTATAATGTAATAATAATAATAATAATAATAAATGTGCCAGTAGAGAAAATGGATATCATGGGGAGATTGGAGGAGAGGAAAGGGAAGGTACTGGGAAAGAGATTGATCAAATTGTTATGTGCATGTACACATATGGCATAATGAATCCCACTATTATGTATAATTGTAAAGCACCAATAGAAATTTTTAAAAGTGGAAGGAAATAGATATTCAAAGAGAATGGGTAATTTCCCCAGTATCACAGAGCTAGTAGGCAGAAAAAGGTGAATTTTGCCAAAAACCATATGACTCCAGAGTCCTTATCCACAGTCTGTACAATGCTGGCAATTCATAAGAATTCATTAAGTCCATATCACATCAATACAAGATCTTTTTCTTATTAAATAATATACTTTGCTAAAAGAAAAAACTATTATATCTGGACTTTACAACATGTATGACTATTTCACCTTATAATATTCCTGTAAACAAAACCAATGTATATTGATATAAAAATGTTGAAAAGAAAAAAGATATTATAAACTATTTTTTTAAAATATTTATTTATTTTTTTTAGTTGTAGGTGGACAGAATATCTTTGTTTTTATGTGGTGCTGAGGACTGAACCCAGTGCCTCACGCGTGCTAGGCGAGCACGCTACCACTGCGCCACAATCCCAGCCCCTATTATAAACTATTGAAAAATCTTACTCAGAAATTTTGGAGTAGTGTGTCCTTGGCCGTATTCTAGAAAGCATTGTTTTTAGAAGTTTGCATGAAAGATATAAAATTAAATTGTACCCTGATGTCATATAAGCTGTATATGATGTTCACTATTCTTTTTTTGCCTATCTAACATTTTAAAGACCTTAAGACATTTTCTAAAAAGAACATTTCTTATTAATTTGAAGCCTTTTCCCATGGGTGAGGAATTTATCTTCAGGCACTACTCACCTCCCACCATAAAATATAATATTTTTCTCTCAACTTTATCTTTCTCTTGCAGTGAAGATAAAGTCACATGCCCCAGACTCTGGCAATCAGGCATATCCAATCCATACCAAACTAGGAGCTACTTATTTTGTTGAGTATAGGACTCTATCATTTGTGCCATTAAAAAAGGAAAAAAAAAATACTGCTGAAGTTTGTCTTCCCCTTGATTTTAATATGCATTGTGATATTCTAGATGTTAAACTATAAAATTAAAAATAATTATAATAAGAAACATAAATATATCACATAAAATTCTCTATTTCAACCATAATTTGGTATATAATGAATTTTTTATATTCATAATGCTGTGTAATCTGCATGATCATTTATTAACAAATGTTTACCATCATTCCCAGCATAAACTCAGTATACATTAAATATAATTTTTTCCATTCTCCCTCTCTTCAGACCCTGATAACATGAAATCAATATTCTTTATCTCTGAAGTTGGCTATTCAGATATTTCATGTAAGTGGAATCATACATTCTTTGTGCTTTCCTATCAGGCTTATTTTTATTTTATTTATTTATTTTGGTACTGAGGATCTAACCCTGGAGTCCTTCACCACTGAGCTACATTCCAGCCCTTTTGAATTTTTATTTTAAGACAGGGTCTCACTAAGATCCTGAAAGTCTCACTAAGTTGCTCATACTACCCTTGAATTTGCAGTACACCTATCTCTTCTTCCCAAGTTGCTGGGAATATAAGTGTGAGCGAATGTGTCCTCCCTGGCTTATTTTAACTAGCATAATATTTTTAAGATTCAATGGAGTTGCAATATGTATCAAATTGACATTTATTTTCTATGTTGAATAGTATTCCATTAGACAGACATATAATATTTTTTGTCCATTCTTGTGTTCATAGATATGAGTCATTTCTACCTTTGGGCTATTTTGAAAATTGCAGCTATGAACATTTTGTGTGTGATGTTTGAATCTCTGTTTTCAATTTTTTGGGTGTATACCTAGACATGGAATTGCTGGTCATGTTTATCTTGGGTTATGTTTAACTTTTTGAAGAACCACCAAAATTTTCAACAGCCACTTCAGCATATATACATTCCCACTAATATCATACATAAGGGTTACATTTTATCCACATCTCCTACAACACTTGTTATTTTAAATTTATTTGATTATAATCATCCTATTAGGTGTAAAATGATATATATTTATTGTTTTAATTTTCATTGTCTTAGTGATGTTTGATGTTGAGTATCTTTCCATGTTCTTACTTTTCATTTAGAAAACTTCTTTGGAAAAATGTCTGCTCAAATTTTTTGACCATATTTGAATTAAGTTGTTTGGCTTTTTGTGGCTGAGTTATAGGAATTTATTTTTCTTATAAAATCTGGATAATAAGCCTTTATCAGATATATGACTTGCAAATATTTTCTCTCATTTTGTTGGTTTACTTTTCAGTCTTACAGTGTTTTTAATACACAATTTTATTTATTATTTATTATTAAAAATTTATTTTAAGTGATACATAGAAATTTCACATATTAATAGGTTTACTATGTGATGTTTCATTACATGGGTACATTTTTTAATGTTCAAATCATGGTAAATATATCCTTCTCCCTCAAATACCATTTATTTATGAGGAAAATATACAAAATCATTCCTCTTGCTTTTTTGAAATATACCATTGTTTATTATAATCCTACTGTGTAACCACATACCAGAATTCCTTGTGTCTTTATAACTGTAACTTAGTATCCATTGACCAACATTTCCCCACTCATCTCTCCCTCCTACTCTCCCCAGCCTCTGTTTATTCTTCTACCTTAAATTTTTGAAGATTAA
>PVHX01035764.1:0-11303 GCA_004024805.1 Geosciurus inauris
TGTTAATTTTAATTATCTATTTTTATGGCCAAATTATACCATTATGGACTGCAGAAATCTGACCAAACTTTTTAGTTGGAGTCTAATTCCATTGTGTCAGCTATAAATAACAATAGTTATCAACAGAAAATTTCTTGCTTTTAATATGATTTTCATTATATGGGGATTTATTTTAACAGCATTTGATTTGCATAAAATGTTTAAATCATTGACATTTAAATCTTTTTTTCACTGTATGATGAACAGATACTTTGTTGTGTTTTCTAGTACAAAAAATAAGAAAACTTGCACTAAAATCTCACTAAGTTTAGAAGAATCTAAACACAATACTCAGGGAGCATTTTCTAAAGATAGTAACACCTTGATAATACTGAAAAAATAAAGAAAATCAGATTTTAAGAACTCCATTATTGATCCAAATGTCAGTTCAAGTCTAAACTACCTATATTCTACTGTAATTCAACATTTAACTTGCTATTACTTGGGAAAATATTTACAAAATCTTATGAACATTAAATATTATGTTTGACTTAGTATGTTCAAAAACTGGTTCATTCCAAGTATGTGGAAGCAGAATTTTTATGGACTTGTAGCAAAGACCATTTGTAATTAGTCTTAAAGCAATGAGACACTTAAGGAAACTTACAATGCCTCAAAGAAATGGTCAAGGAGTGCTATTTTCAAATATAGTATAATTATTTCCATGACATGGCTTAGTACTTAAGAATAACTATATAATTAGGTAATAAAATCCATCTCTATTGAAAGATATACACTCTCATAATCAATTGAAAATGGCCTTTTGCAAGTTCATTATTGCCTTGGATGCATAATTTCAGTCTCAAGAGTCTGCCAATGAATGCCTACCTATTTGAAAAGATATAAGACCCAATATCAAGAAAATGACTTTATAACAGTTGAAACTTTAAACCATGCCTTTGGTTTTTCAAGAGAAGATTAGACTGGCACAGGTCCAGCCAATAGAGATGTAAGGCAGCTAAGTTCGGATAGTGTGTAGTTCCTTACTTGCTTGGCTAAATAATGTTGACAATGTGCCTTAATGTAGACATTTCTGAATAAGCCCATGTGGTCATTCCTGACTGAAAAATGCTTTCTCATATTTTTATTTTTCATTAAAGGTAGAAAAAACCTGTATAAAAGGCTATACAAAGGTTTTTATGAAAAACAACAGCTCCTTAGTGTCTTCCCTAGAAACCACTTTTAGCTGATTATTTTGTCATGTGTTTCTGTGTTGCTAAGTGATGCATTTGTAGAGCTGCCTTTTGGTTTTTCAGTGTCAGGTACAATCAATTGATTCCCAGTATTGAAAAATGTGATTTTTATTCACCCTTTTGCTCCCTATCCTTCTAGCAAACAGTCCCTCCCTTCCCATCTCTCCACCAATAAAGTTAAATGATGATTTCGATTGGATGAGCATTCATTGTTCACCTAATAATGACAAGTATATAAATGCATCACAGATGACTTGTTTGATAAACTCTATTACTTGCATGTCTGGAACAATTTTCAGATTTCTGCAGTGTGAAAAGCTGTCCAGTTTTGATTCATTTCCTGTGCACATATCAGCTTTTCAACCACAAGTTCTTATGCATCAAGTATTCCCTTAGTTTCACATTCTAGAAATATTTCCTTGAACATCAGACCTGCTTCTCTGACTGGTTATACTCTTTGGTTCACATTCTGTCATTTTGGAATCTTTTGTTCCCACTGTCTTGGGGATTCATCTTTTCATCCCTGTGCTCCTTCCTGATTCCTGTGCTTATTGAAACTTTTTTTTTTTCCCCTGGAGTACAGCATCTGGGAGCTCCTTGAGAAAGGATAGATGGTGTTAGAAATTTTCAGACTACCTTCTGTAAAATGTCACTTTTATTCTATCTTATTGATAGTTTATATCTGTATAGAACTCATTCACCTGCAAAAATCTGAAGGCATTTCTTGACTAGCTTTCAAATATTTCTGGTTTCCAGAAAGTTTTGCTACTGAGAAAAGGCTAAGGCTACTATCATTTCTGTTCCTTTTTAG
This sequence comes from Geosciurus inauris, assembly GCA_004024805.1. Lineage (NCBI taxonomy): Eukaryota > Metazoa > Chordata > Mammalia > Rodentia > Sciuridae > Geosciurus > Geosciurus inauris. The sequence goes on from PVHX01035764.1 coordinate 2,044, forward strand.
ATGATACCTCTCTCTCTCTCTCCCTCCCTCCCTCTCTCTCTCTCTCACTTCCCCCATCCTTGTTGATTTTATCTGCTCTCAATATTCTGAAGTATTGCAATGATGTGGCTTATTTGTATCTATTACAATGGGCATTTAACAAATCTCTCAACTGAAGACTTTTTCCCCTTAAATTTTGGAAATTGGTTTTGAATTGTTTTACTTAACATTTTCAGTTTTAAATTTTGAAACAATGTTATTTATAACATGGACCTTGTGGATTTATCTTGTCATTTTTCTATTTTTTCCTTTATTTTAAATTATTTTTTATATTCTTCCTGTTTTCTGTTATGCCATATAAAATCAATGTTTTCTTTACACCCTTGCCACTGATAACTGGTATCTAGAAGGGTTTTTATTTCTATTACTTGTTATGCTTATAATTTGAAACAATTTTTATCAAATGTACTTTGGTCAATTTACCAGCTCTAGATATACTGTACATCTTTCCAAGTCAGGTGACCTGGGAAGTCATTGCCATCTTTTTAACTTTCTTCTAACATGTTTCTTTCTTTTAGGGGGAGTGGTAAATGTTTTAACCTTACTTTCTACCATACTGTTAATATCTGAGAGCTGTTTTCATTCTTTGTATGTCCTTCTTACCTTCAATCTGTTCTCCCCCCCCGCCGTAGCTGTAATCTTTTCTAAAGTATCAATAGATGTTAATAATACATATTCTGAAGTTCTCTCCCCTTTGTAGAGTCTTTTCCCCGTACTTCTTCTATTTTTGTTACTTTTCATTTTTCAGATTTCCTATCTGATTTTGGAGGACCCAAAAAAGAGATTGGGAGCTGAGATAAGGTCTTTTCACCTGTGAGTGTCACAACAGGGTGAGGCTGAGCATTTTGGTTTTGTGACTTTTAGATACATTGTTGTGAAGTGCTCAGACTTGCTGGAGATAATGTGAGCTGTCCTCTGGCTGGAGGATGAAGGCCTAGCCCCCGTCAATTAGAGAAGCAGAACTGTGCATCTCAGTCATTGGTGGACCTATGTAACCCCCCTCTTCTTACTATGTTACCTCTGCCTTTGACTCTATAAGGTGTTCCCAAGTCTAAAACTTGTTTTACTCTCTCAAGAGAAATTGTCTGCACTATTGTGCAACCTGGGAGAAGAGTAGCCATTTCACAACCTAAATCTGGGGAGAGGACCTAGAGATTTGATTGCTTCTTAAAATTCTCCTTATTTTTAGCTCTTTCCTTCTCAACACTTACAATGGTATCTGATGCTATCATATGCTTGGTCTTTTGGGGATTTTGTGTCATAAATCTAATGTGTTTTCAGCTTTCCTTGTTGCAAGTATAAGATTGTTTTCTGGGGTCTGTTAAGTCTTCTGCCAGTTGAACATCTGCTTTCCAGCTTCTAGAATTTTGTTGTTGTTGCTTTTTTCATTCTCCCTGTTTTTGGATTTCTGCCTTGGGCAGAGAATCAGTTTACTATTGTTTTAATAAAAATTCAGGAGGAAAAAAAATTGGATGTATGTGTGTAATCTCTGGCAGATTAAATTTTCCACAGATGATCTCTTCTTTGAACGTGATATTCACATTCCCATCACCAAGAGGTGAGTCGTGTTCTCCCTTATTTTGAATGCTGATAGGCCTTTGATTATTGTGCTCTATGACTTCTAAAGCTAGACCAAAAAAGGCTGTGCAGCTTCTGCCGCTCTGTAGGAATCCAGCTATCAAAACATGGCTAGAATGCAGTGAGAAAGGTGGAGAAAGGTGAAAGTTTCAGTGGAAGAGAGAGGATTTAACTTTTTGGACATGAGTCATTAAACTTTTTTTTTAGTTCTAGCCTATGCTATGTGAGATGCTGAGATGGTACAGGCACTTATCTTTCAGCTGTGGCATTTTATATCTGGAACTATATAACTTGACTTAGAAAGATTCACTTTACTACAGCCTTTCCATGAATTTCTTGTGATGGAATGTTCTCTCTCTCTCTCTCTCTTTTTGATAGGAAAGTAAAGCACCAATACACATCAACAATGAACAATAAATTTAAGTGCAGCAATGTCTTAAAGTAATACATAATTAACAGTCAAATCACTTCTTAAGATTCTGCACACTATTTTATAACATTCAAAGTACTTCATAAATGTAAGTTTCTGTTTCTAATACTTTTGGTTTTGAACTTCTGAGAAATCTTAATGCTTACAATAGCTTTTCAGATTTTCTAAGAGTCCTTGTTTATAGAGTGCTTGGAGCTGACTTTTCTCAGCAAGAATTTTTATCCATATTCTACTTTATTGTAAACTATTTGCATCCTTTCCCCATAAAATTCTTCATTTTCTATATAAATTATTCTGCAAAGTAAGGGATCCTGAGGAAAGGGCGATTTCTTATACACATGGAAAAAAACCACGTCTATATCGGCTTTGGGTAAATGGCTTTAATGTTTTTGAGAGGAGGATGTGCCATGTTGCACTGGTTCTCATCTTTATTCCCAAGTGCTCTTACAGATTGTCCATCCTGTACATTTACTATTAGGAAAAAATCTACACTCACACAAACCTCTTGCAGGGAACATAACATGGAGATATTTTCTCTTCCACCCAGAAAAGCTCTGAGACTTTGGGAAAATCAGGCAGCACTTGATTTACTGTTAAGTTTTGTAAAGACTAGACGACCAGAAGGAGATGAATTAAAGCCGCTCAGCAAGGCTTTATTGGAATATACGCTCTCGGGCCAAATCCTCCCATCCATCAGACTGTGTCCAGGAGAATGGCGCTGGGGCTCTAGTGTAGGGAGAATTCGAAAAACCCGGTCAGGAAGGGGAGGGCTTGGGGGCAGGAAGAGAAGGCCAGAGTCCTTCCTGGATAAGTCAGGAAAACCCGCTGATTGACAGGAGGCGTGTCTATTGGTGATTGTCAGCGTCTGGCTAGTCATTCCTTTTTGCAGCTGCTGACTGCAGCTGCCCTGATCCTGAACCCTGATCTGACCTAACATCTTGGGCTTTTTGATGATATAGGACAGCAAATTCTGTCTGGCTACTTCTTGCAGGATTGGGGGCGTCGAGAGGGGAAGATGGCTCGGGTGTTGGTCAGGCAGGGAGGCAGACGCAAGGGTGTGGGAGCCTCTGGTTGTTAGTCATGTTGCTTGAATATAGAAACATCATCTGTGGGTAGGAACAGAAGCTTGGGAGAGATTACTGATTAGCAGAAAAAGAAGGGGGGCTGCTGAGAAATTTTGAGTTTGGTGGGAGTCCAAGTGATGAGAGTCCAAGGCTGGTCTATTCTATAATGAAATTTGTTTAAGTTTTTAAGTAGGGGTTACTACATAATCAAGTCCTCTTGCCCTAGCCCAGAGGTAGTGAATGGGGGCCAATGAGAGCCCAACTATTACCAATAGAAAGATGACCCTTTTTTGGCCCTAGAGAGGGAGGTGGTAACAAGTCATGGTAATTCAGCCTTACTGTACAGTTAATCGAGGAACATCAATGAGAATTAAAATTATGATTTAAACATACACAGAGGAAACAGTCTGAAATGTAGGAAGTATAAGGGTGGAGAATTTGTCCTCATAACAAGGCTGGAGAGGACAAGGCATGTAAACATAGTATTTGGTTTTTAATGTCACAGATGTCTATCTTTAAATTACTTTTAAATGCCCAGGAATGGTTGTGTTTTTGGTTTTGCTAGGTGTTTAAGATGAAGCAAGTCAAATTGACTTTTGTTCTTACCTATTGTTAAGAGTCACCTTTTGATCTCCTTTGATCCTTGAGGAACTTGAGAGCACCTTGTTAGCTCTGCTAGTGCCATCTGTGTTAGGATAGGTTGAGGTTTGACACTGACCATGTAGCTTCCCCGGGAAGCCTGAGAGAAGGTTCCCTCTCTCTTCGACCTTCCTGTTCATTGTGTGGCATTTGATTGGATCTTTAATTCTCTAATGTTATCAGAAATCTCCATGATCAGGAGGTCCTGCGGCCCAGAGGTGTAGAGCGCTTCAGAGAAGTTCCCTCATTCTTGGATTCAGGCTGACTCAGAGGGTCCAAATACTGTTTTCCTTTGGCCCTTTAATTTTACTTTTTAAGTCTTGATCTTAAACACTCAGCAAGCCAATTTCATCAGTCTTAAAGTAAGGGTAGTGGGCTTTAACTTTAAGGTCTATCCTATAGGTGATGGCTGATTTATCTTAAAATAATCTGGGTTGGTTGTTCTTGAAGTAGTACCTCTGTAAAACATTAATAGTCAGAGTTTAAGGAAAATACAACATAAAATTAATAACAGTAAAAATATATTTAGTTTGTGTAACAGCTTTTTAAAATTTTGGCTGAGTTACCATACAAGTTCAGTTTGGAGAACATCAGCTTGATATAATGCTCTTTTAAAACTTTCTACTTTAAAGCTTGCATATCTGAAAGAAATGAACACATTTAATGCAAAAATAGAACTGGTAGCACCACAATTGTATTGATATTGTTTAACCATAGTTATATAAACCTTAATTTTTGAAATTTTTTTAGTTTCTCCAAGTAATAAAACCTGACATATGTAAGAAAGTTATCTTATTAAGAGCAGAACATTGTTTTAGATTTTAACTTTTTGTTTAATCATAGTTGTAAACCCTTTGATCAGAAATATTTTCTTTCCTTCCAATACCATATTTAGAATTTTTAATTCCTTCTGTTCATATCCTAAAGCAATCCTTGTAATTTTTTGAGCTTAGGCAGCAGTAGAAACCTTTAAAACTTCACATAGGAATTTGTAAACCTTTGTGTTTACTCAATTTAAATTGAAACTTTTAAATCATGTGAATTAAAAATATTTGGATCCATTTTTTTAGGTTTAATTGATGAGTGCTCATTATCTGTGCCAATTTTGATACCAAAAATATAGAAGTTAAGAAAAGAAAGAGTCTTAGAAAGAAAAGCATGATGGCCATGAATTATTTCAGTAAAGCAACATGAGAAAATGGAGAAAGAAGAAATGGGCAAGGATGTGGGGGAAAAGGCATCCCATACATTGCTGGTGGGACTGCAGATTGGTACAACCAATCTGGGAAGCAGTATGGAGATTCCTTAGAAAACTTGGAATGGAACCACCATTTGACCCAGCTGTCCCACTCCTTGGTCTATACCCAGGAGACTTAAAAACAGCATACTACAGTGACACAGCCACCTCAATGTTTATAGCAGCTCAATTCACAATAGCTAAACTGTGGAACCAATCTAGATGCTCTTTGATAGATGAATGGATAAAGAAACTGTGGTATATATACACAATGGAATATTATTCAGCAATTAAAGGGAATAAAATTATAGCATTTGCAGGTGATTTCATTTTTAATAGTTTCTGTTCCTTGAATGAGCAACCAGGGTCTCAGTAGCATCTGGATTTTTGTGGCTGAGCACTCTTCTATCTTATGAGAAGTTCAGTGACTTAAACAGTAATTTATGTTATCATAATGTAATATGATGATGCAGCAGTCAGTATCCTAGGAACCACACCAATTTTGGGATTTAATCATTAAGTTGAATACTTATATCACTTGGTGTTTGATATGTTCTGCCATTGTTGATTATTTCATTTTATTTTTATTTTATTCTTTTTTTGTGTGTGGTTCTGGGAATTGAACTCAGGGCCATTGCTAGGAAAGTGCTTTACCAATGAACTATGTTCCTAGCCCCAGTTATTGACCATTTTAAAAAGAAAAATATTCTGAGTTTGAACATTGGTCCATGAATCCAGATGTGTGCAAATTATCACTTGTCTGAATATCATTTCAATGATCCTAGATGTGTTTTTGAGTCCTCCATCCCTCAGGGATAAAGAAAATTCAGTCTGTCATTTTTAGGTCCCACTATCCTGGACTCCTTCCCAGGCTTCTGTAACCATTACATCCCTCTGGGCATTGCTCATCCATAACTGCCTAAGTGTCTACCCAGTATTCTGTAACTTCAGTATCGCACTTGGTTTAATAATGTTGCTCATTAAAAAATATTTATCAAGTGCCTATTATGTGCCAAGCAAAAATTAGTTTTTGAAAAGTACACTTTATTATATAATATTTGATACAGGAAAATATGGTATGTATATGTACTATGAAACATAAGAAAATGAATACCCATAAATAATTTTAAAGTTAAGAGCTAAGACTGTTGGATCTATCTGTGTTTCTACTCTCTTCAGTCCACTTGGCTCCCTGACTCAATCTGAATTTTGTGTTTTCCGTTCCTTTATCTTTTAAAAGTAGTTTTATTATCTGTGTTGCTTTGAGAAATATTGTTTATTTTTGTAGTTACATAATTTTCCTTTGTGTGACTTTGTCTGCCTGTTGTCCTGATGATGAACTTTTAAACAGGGCTGTTGTGAACAAAGCCTGTTAAAGGCATCTTGCATATACCTCCCTTTGTCCACCTTCATGATTCTCTCTAGTATTTTTTTTATCTTAAACATGTAATATATTAATGCTATCAACAAGAAGGCACCATTAGAATACTCCTCTTTTATCTTTTTTCTTAAATCTAAAAGATCTCATAAATTACATTTTATGGAGAAGTATTTTCAGTATCTGCACCTTTAAAATGTGATCCCTGGTCAGATAATATTGAAAAGTACTCTTGGAAACTTAAAATAAATTTGCATATCTATGGCTCTGAGAAGTCCTGTAATAAAGAAATGTTTAACTTTATTTAAGCCAGGTTCATGCTTTTTGACCATAAGATTTTTTAACTTATTACATCCATAAACATCCCTTGGAATTAATGTTCCATTGAACTCATTTTGAGATATATTACATCATCACTATATAGAGCTTGTTTGTCTCTTTGACACATTGTTGAAACTTGGTGCATTCAATTGATGATCTGATCTATCATCAATATCCTAGAATAGGCAGGAAATTCCCATGGAGCACTAGAAAATTCTAGGGCAAATACAAATTCTATATAAAGTCAGGAATTCCATCTTAGTATGTGATACTGTGGCTGATTGCCATTCACTGCCTTGTCCTGGCTCCATTCTTTGTAGTTGGATGACAAGCTCTACTCCAAAAAGCACAGAGGATCCTTGAAAACAGTAAGGGATCACCCTTTTCCAACATGTTGTATAGGTTTAAAATTAAACTCTGACTTCTCTATGCCTAGGAGTGAAAATACTGAGATTTTTTCAGTGATCCTAGTTTGTCTGTCAGTTCATCATGCCAAAGGTGAAGATGCCTTGTAGATCCTTATGCAGTCTCAGGCCAGTCCCCCTAGAGACTTGAGATATTCTTGAAAAATCCACCATTGCTCTATTTTCACAGAAAGTAACTCTTCTTTATTTTACTGTTTTTCACTCAATTTTTTTTTTCTTCATGTCTGATTTCTCATTGGTTTACTTTTTGGAATCTCCTCTATTTTAACTCTTCAGGTTGTGGATTTATTTTGATGCTATGTCCAGCATTGAAATATTGTTTAAATATTGCATTAGAATTTGTATCTGGGATTTTCTTTTCAACTCCTTGTAAGAAAGCCCTGGGGGAGTTGGCCATGGTGGCATATGCCTGCAATCCTGGTGGCTCGGGAGGCTGAGGCAGCAAAATTGTGAGTTCAAAGCCAGCCTCAGCAACTTAGTGAGCACCTAAGTAACTTGGTGTAGACCCTGTCTGTGCCCCTGGGTTCAATCCCTAGTTTAAAGAAGAGGAAGGAAGAAGAGGAGGAGGAGGAGGAAAAGCAAGCGATGGGAGAAGTAAAACCTCATCTCTGAATTTCTTATAACTGAAATTCTAAGCTATCCATTCCAGGTTCACCTGCCAAGGTCAACTTAGTGGAGATATTGAGCACCATGCACCAGGATTTCCTTGTCTTCTACCTACCTTATAGTCCCTAGAGCTTAGCAGGGACTGGATGGAAACCTGCATTCCATCCAGCTGGATCAGGCCGCTCACATACCTTATTCTATTTGCCAAATTCTGAACTTTGAACTATCCTATTTCTTAGGTTTTGTGGACTTTCCTGAATGACCCTTCTCTTTGATGGATGTTATCTCTACATACCCTGTGGCACATGCCACAGTGTCCTATTGCAGCTTCTGAGAAATACTTATCTCTTTCTCTAAAATTGTACTATATATAAATATTATATAAACATTAATTCATGAGCTGGAGTTGTAGCTCTGTGGTAGAGTGCTTGCTTAGCACATGTGAAGCCCTGGGTTCAATCCTCAGCACCACACAAAGATAAATAAGTAAAATAAAGGTATTGTATACAACTAAAAATACTTTTAAAATATTGATTTAATTGTTTTATAAATAACTATGATCAATCACACTAGATAATATTAATTTCTACCACCATTCCTAGTCTTTACATTTATACTGTGAAACAATCTTTTGAGTGAAATCATTTCTCAGGGAAATTTATGCTCTGATCCTTGATTATTTAAATAAAACATAGATGAAATTCTTTGGTCAGGGGTAAGTGTGCTTGAAGTACATAATATGCTTTGCAGAATGTGCTGCAAATCTCTCTTCCTGAGTATGTTGGCATCATTTACACAGGCAGGTATTGTCATGGCTATGTCCAATATGGATGGATTTTCACTATTACCCATTAATTCATTATTTTACTATGGTGTCTTTTCCCTTTCCCCTCTAATTACCTAAATCCTATATTTAATTTCCATTCTAATTTCTCTAGCTGGCTAACTTTGCTTTTTACTTCATAATGAAATCTGAGTGTAGTCATTTGCGACACCTTGCTATCTCCTCCTCTGAACTTAAAAGAATTCTGTCTGTCCTCATATGTTGGAAGGAGCAACCAAGCACCTTCAGGCTTCCTTCATATGAGCATTAATCCCATCTGTGAGAGCAGAGTTCTCATGACCTAATCCCCTCCCACTGCTTCTTCCTCCACATTGGAGATTAAGTCTCAATATAGGAATTTTGAAGGAACACAAACATTCAGACCATAGTAAGGCTTAAATGGAATGTCCTCAGAGTTATCTTGCCTGTGTGCAACTTTGACAAATCCAGCTGTGACTCTCATTCACATCATCTTGTTTTATTATTTTTTGTGACACAGAATCATCTAGTATATTTTATTTGTATGTTATTTGTTAACTCTCTTTTTTGACTTAAAGAGCAATGATATTGTCTTTTAGTTAGTCCCAAAGTTTCAATGCATAGGATAATGCTTACCACATAGTAGGAGCTCAAAAAAAATTAAGAATAGGTTTCCTCTTCAATGTCTCAATTTTCACTGACTTTCCTTCCAGATTGTAAACACATGCATTAATTTCTGAT
>PVHX01035765.1:0-11295 GCA_004024805.1 Geosciurus inauris
ACTTCCTTAACGATTTCCTCGTATCTCTTCTGACTGTAGGGTGGCTCAGTGGAATCCATTTTGTTAACACCAACTATTAGTTGTTTCACACCCAGTGTGTAGGCCAGAAGGGCATGCTCACGGGTCTGCCCATTCTTGGAAATACCAGCTTCAAATTCACCAACCCCAGCAGCAACAATCAGGACAGCACAGTCAGCCTTTGTAAAATAAAGCATCCTGTTAAAAAAAGCTCTTCAAACAAATAGACTCCAGTTTTAGTTATTTCTAAAGTTATTCATCCCACATACCTGAGATGTGCCTGTAATCATGTTTTTGATAAAGTCTCTGTGTCCTGGGGCATCAATGATAGTCACGTAATACTTGCTGGTCTCAAATTTCCACAAGGAGATGTCAATGGTGATACCACGCTCACGCTCAGCTTTCAGTTTATCTAAAACCCAGGCATACTTGAAGGAGCCCTTTCCCATCTGTAATGATTTAAAATGGTTACATGGTTATGAAAAAACTTGAAATTCCATAGCCCCCTTATTTTGCACAAATGGTTCCATTTTACAATCTATAGCCTTTGACTATACTGTCAGCAACTAGAGCTAAGCCAATTACAAAGCTTTACTTGTTTCATTTAAGCAACGTCTTTTGTCTTTAATTACCTCCACTTAAAAAGCTTCTGCAAACAGCATTTTAGCACTTTCCCTTTTGCTACTGTACTTGCCTCAGCAGCTTCCTTCTCAAATTTTTCAATGGTTCTTTTGTCGATTCCACCACATTTGTAGATCAGATGGCCAGTGGTGGTAGACTTGCCCGAATCTACATGCCCGATGACAACGATGTTGATGTGAGTCTTTTCCTTTCCCATTTTGGCTTTGATTTAGCAGTGGTTTTCACGACACCTAAAATGGTACTTGGGATTAAAAACAGCACCTTTGAACTACTGTCCGAGTGTGTTGAGGATAAGCCTTGATCCAAACTCAAAAGGGCAAATTCCAAGGAGAATTACATCCAGTGCCAAGCTGGCCTAACTCTTCAGTCTCCACCCACCAAGTGTGAGGAAACTCCATCGCGTATAATTCCCCTCCCCCAGCCGCAAGAAGCTGAGTTCCAAAGGCTCGCAGACGAAATCGAGGTGCCTGGACGGCGCCCGGTAGGCCGTGGGGTCACAGGAAGCAGCGGACGAGGAGTAAAAGGCCCTTCTCCTTTGTGTGGGTGACTCACCCGCCCGCTCTCCCGGGCCGCCGCGTCCTCCATTTTGAGATCCCTGCAACAGGGCGGGAGCGGCCATCTTTCCGCGCACGCAACTGGTGCCGAGCGGGCCGGCCTCGCCGCCCGGGGTGGGGCGACCTGGGCGGCACAGGCCGGGCACCCGTCCCGACCGACTCCCTCCACCAAGCTCACGACCGTCGCCTCACAGGGCCCCGCCTCGCCTCCCCGAGGCCGCGCTGGACATGTGCGCCCCGACGGGCGGGCCCCGGCGCCGCCCCACAGCCAAGAACCGGACGATGAGCCCGTGGGTACCTGACCCACACAAGACCGGCAGGACCGTCTCGGCTGAAAAAAAGGCCCCCAAACGACTCACGTGGAAACAAACCCTAAACCGAGACAGCTGGCGGACGCGAAGGTGCGACCGCATTCGCACGCGGAGGCCCGGGCGCCCCAGCCAGGCCTCAACTCGAGCACGAGGCGAAGGGATTCTTGAAAAAAAATCTCAAGGCCTGGAACTCTCCCAACCCTCATATGACCCGAAATTCGGGGTAAGAACCTCGTAAAGTAGCCCAGTAGCATGGCGGTAAAGAAAGCACGCGAGGGCCTCAGCCCGCTCAGGGCGGCCAGGCCCGCGGAAGCCACACCCGGCACTCACCTGTGTTCTGGCGGCAAACCCGTTGCGAAAAAGAACGTTCAGAGCGACTACGGCACTTATATACCGTTCTCCCCCACCCTCGAGGAAAAGGGCGGAGTCAGCACACGACACCACTTTCCCAGCTTACCCTGCGCCACCTCCACTAGGCACCGGTTCAATTGCTATCCCCTCCCCCCACCAGTTCCCGGGGACTGTGGGCGATGTGCGCTCAGCCCACTGACCGCACACAGCTCCCCACGCATGCTCCTCTCGATCCCGATGATGCTGAGCCAGAGGCTGGGGGCGGGGACGCGGCGATCCCTCTCGCATCTAGGTTAATGGGAGTTTAACGACGGTCCCTGGGATTCCCTCAGGCAGAGGCGAGTCCCCCTTTTGTATGAATTACACTCCGCTTCAGCCAGCGGGTGGGGCGGTCAAGAGGCGGGCAGGAGGGGACGTCCAGAATCTTCCCTGTACTATTCCTGGCTTAATCTCAAAGGTTGTATCGAGATTGGGCTATCCCTTCACCTCGCAACCCACCTACCGTACTCAGCCTTGCGCTCTTGCTCGCCTGGGCCAATCCCCTAGAGCCGCTTTCCCCGCTGGTCTCACCCGGGTCTTGGACTGGCTCCTCCTCCGCCCCCGCCGTACGTGCTCCGGCTGCCTGGAGGCGAGTACGAGGCCCCCGGACCCGAGGGATTTAGGGCCGACGGCCAGGGCTGGAGGCTTCCTTTAACGGCTCAGGAATCCTAGAGGGCTTTTAGCGCAGTGGCCCCGAGCGCAACCAGTCTGCTCCTTAGGTGGCTTCTTGGTTTGTTCCATTCAGAACCAGCTGTTTTTATCGAAGCTTGGAACATACTTCACCTCCCGAGGCACTCCAGATGTCCACTGTTTCAGTTTGGTGTAGACTTTAATCCTACAATTAGCTTTACTTCTAAATCTAGTCTTATTGCAATAAGAAGATCTGAGAGTGTGTTTATCTGTCTACTCCCGTGGTACGTTTTTTAAAAGTGTACAGTCATTTTGATTGCAAACATGAGAAACTTAAAAAGAATCTTTCAGATTCAGCCTTTCCACATGATCTCATGTACAGACTAAGATCTACAGCATCAGCAAGTTCATCCACCCAGTATTCTGTCCCTAATACTTGCTATGAAATCACTGCTTTTCAAAAATGGCCTAGCTTATTTAAGTAAATGCCTTTATTTTCTACTTTTCTGTGCTGTTGATTGTAACTGCATTTTAGCATTAAATCTAGGGCGAGATTGGATGAGATTTGGACTTTGGGGATGTGTGTGAGTGTATGTGTGTGTGTGCGCGCGCGCGCGCTTGTGTGTTGCTTTTGTCATTGGTTTTTTAAGACCTGCCCAAGCAAGTCCCCAACTTCTGGACTCAAGTGATCCTCCTGCCTTCTCAGCTTCTCTAGCTGGGATTAAAGGTAGGCATCCACCTGTTCAGCTTTGGCATTTGCGGGTGGCTATCAGGGCAAGTCCTGGGAAATATTTCTTTGAGAAAAGAGACACTTTTTGCTGTTTTGTTTTCTGGTGCTGAAAAAAGCGTTTGTCTATTTGGGGGAGTGCTGGTTGAACCCAGGGCCTTACACATGCTAGTTAAGCATTTTTCTACCACTGAGCTAAATCCCCAGCCCTAAAAATATTAAAAAAAAATTTTTTTTTGTCCTGGGAATTAAACCCAGAGGCACTTTACTGATGAGCTACGTGGCCAGTCCTTTGTTTTTTGAGATGGGATCTCTTTAAATTGCTGAGGCTGGCCTCCAACTTGCCATACTCCTGCCTCAGCCTCCCAAGTCACTGTGATTACAAGGATGTGCCACTGTGCCCACCTAAAAAACATTTATTTTTAATACATTAACTACGAGATATTTACATCTTTCAGGTGTAAAAATCACTGCCCAGCTTCTTGAACCAACCTATTAATGGGTATTTGAAAAATTACTACCTGTCAGTGTAAATGAAGCACTGTGTAGTATGCAAAAGAAATGTCCTTCTGAAGAACTCACCATCAGTTTAGAAAAAGAAAACTAATATGTAAAACATTTGGAGCTGGGCACATGCCTAATAATCTCAGCTACTCAGGAGGTTGAGACAGGAGGATGGCAAATTCAAGGTCAGCTTGGAGAACTTAGCAAGACCTATCTCAAAATGAAAAAAAGAACAGAAAGGACAGGGGCTGAGATGTAGCTCAGTGGTAGACAGCTTGCCTAACATGCACAGGCCTTGGGTTCAGTCCTTAATTCCACAACAAACAAACAAATAAATAAGACAATTGGGAAGCAATTAAAGGCAAACTTATGTAATGGTTATTTGCTTTTTACTTCATTGTAAAACAGTTCTAGGGATGGGTTGTGACTCAATGGTGGAGTGCTTGCCTGGCATGTGTGAGGCAATTCTCAGCACCACATATAAAAAAATAAAGGGGGCTGGGGTTGTGGCTCAATGGGAGAGCACTTGCCTGGCATGTATGAGGCACTGGGTTCGATTCTCAGCATCGCATATAAATAAAATAAAGGTCCATTGACAACTAAAAAATATTTTTAAAAAATAATAAAGGTCCATTGATAACTACAACATTTTATATATGTATATATAAACATGTATATATACATATATAAAAAAAGAATTTCAAAAAGAAACCCACAGTTCTAGCTTTCAGTTACTTTTCACAATCCAACACTTTATTTTTAAGTGAAAGGAAAGTCTGGATAAGCCTTTCTCAATCTTGTTTTACTACTCTTTATAGATATAACTTTCTTTTAAAAAAGCTTTCTTTATTCTTTCATTGAGATTTCTAGCCTTCTCATTTTCAACTTTGATAATTTTAATCAAAGAATCTAGACTAAGCAAAATATTCCTAGAAATATATAATGAATTCTCTATCCACACAAGCCTTTTCTATAACACTTTTATTACTAGCATCTCTCACAAATTCTTTTGTCACATCAAATTTTCCTAGCACTTTTAGCCAATCACATACATGTGGAAAAAATTACCTTGATATCCTCGCCCTGTTTGTAACAAAAGAGGTAAGAAATGCCAGTGAAAATTACATACAATAGAACAATGCAAATACCTTGTTTCTTGTTTATTAGAAACATTCAGTAATGCCAGGCATGGTGGGCCACATCTGTAATCACAGTGGCTCCAGAGGCTGAGATTACAAGTTTGAGGCCAGCCTCAGCAACTTAGTGAGGCATAAACAACTTAGTGAGACCCTGTCTCAAAATCAGAAATAAAAAGGGTTGGAGAGATGGCTCAGTGGTAAAGCACCCCTAGGGTTAATCCCTAGTACCAAAATAAATAAATTCATTATAAAAAGAAATATTCATTAATGATTCTTCTCCTTGGCACTAAACTTCAACAGTCAACCATATTAGTATATCACACTATTGTTAACTACACAGTTATTTCAGATTAAGATTAGGGTAGCCAGCGCAGTGGCACACACCTGTAATCCCAGCGGCTGAGATGGGAGGATCTTGAGTTCAAAGCCAGTCTCAGCAACGGCAAGGTGCTAAGTAAGCAACTCAGTGAGACTGTCTCTAACTAAAACCCAAAATAGGGCTGGGGATGTGGCTCAGTGGTCAAATGCCCCAGAATTCAATACCTGGTACACCCCCCCAAAAAAAGATTAGGGTGCTATACTAGACGACGACTTATTTTCCATGACTCCTTTAACAGTATATTCCTTTGATGGTTTTGGTTTATGCATTGTTGGAAATAATTCTAAGGCACATATTTTAACAGAAATTTTATTTTATTTTGTTTTGTTTTTTTTTACTGGTACCAGGGATTGAACCTAGGGGTGCTTAAACACTGAGCCCCATCCTCAGCCCTTTTTATTTTTTATTTTGAGACAGGGTCTCACTGAGTTGCTTAGGGCCTCACCGAGTTTGCTGAGACTGGCTTTGAACTTGGGATCCTCCTGTCTCAGCCTCCTAAGGTGCTGGGATTGTAGGTATGGACCACTGTGCCTGGCACAGGAATGGCAATTTTAAAAAAATGTACAAAAATGGTTATTTAGTGACATGAGGGAAGGAAGCCAAGATTAAAGAAAGGCTGAAAGTTGAATATTTGACAGTTTGACATGGGACCCAGAATCACCACTAAAATCTAAGAAAGAAATGAGAAGTCAAAGATATTGGTAAAAGCCGGGCACGGTGGCTCAGGTCTGTAATCCCAGCACTTTGGGAGGCTGAGACAGGAGGATCGCGAGTTCAAAACCAGCCTCAGCAATGGCGAGGCACTAAGCAACTCAGTGAGACCCTGGCTCTACATAAAACACAAAATAGGGCTGGGATGTGGCTCAGTGGTTGAGTGCACCTCAGTTCAATCCCTGGTACCAAAAAAAAAAAAAGATACTGGTAAAAAAGTATTGATGATAATTTCAGTTTAGAAAAATAAAAAAGAGAAAAGCGATCTCTGAAATAGGCACAATTTATTGAAATGTGACATTGCAAATGTACTATTACATAATCCTAAAAGTATAATAACTGCAGATGTAGGCTTTCAGTTGAATTATTCTGTTCAAAAATACGTACCTACTGTAGTTTAAGCTGAAAAGTATATTTGGTGCTGTTTTGGAATATTTTGTGGGGGGAGGTGTAAGTGGGGATTTAACCCAGGGGCAGTTTACCACTGAGCTACATCCCCTAGCCCTTTTTATTTTTTAATATTTATTTATTTATTTATCTATTTATTTATTGGGACTGGGGATTGAACTCAGGGGCAGTCGACTACTCAGCCACATCTCCAGCACTATTTTGTGTTTTGTGTAGAGACAGGGTCTCACTGAGTGGCTTAGCGCCTCGCTGTTGCTGAGGCTGGCTTTGAACTCGCGATTCTTCTGTCTCAGCCTCCCAAAGTGCTGGGATTACAGGTGTGCGCCACCGCACTGGGCTCCTTTTTATTTTTGATTTTGAAACAGGGTCTAACTTAGTGACTTAGGGCCTGGCTAAATTGCTGAGGCTGCCCTTGAAATTGTGATCCGCCTGCCTCAGCCTCCCTAGTAGTTGGGCTTACAGGGGCATGTTAGAATTCTTTAAGAGATGACTGCCAACAGTTCTCACAATTTATAAAAACTACAGCTCCTGGGCTGGGGATGTAGCTTGTCTACCAGAATGCTTGCCTAGCGTGCCTTAACATGCCTAGCATGTGTGAGGCCCTGGGTTCAATCTCCAGTACTGCAGAAACAAACAGCAGCAGCTCCCGATTCAAATGCGACCCAAAGTTTTCCTAGTACCTCAACCTTACTACTTTGGATGGTGAAAATAACCCATCATTCTAAATATAATTAACAAAACGGTCCAAAAGCCTTCCTTAAATACAGATAAGGTAGTCAAATTTTCATTATTATGCACAGACTGAGAAAGGAAAATTTTTAAATATGACTCCAAAATTTCTCTCAAAACGTAGGTAAATTTTCCCAAGCCCATGTAACTACTTACAAAGTATACACTTTATAAATACCATATCAAAAATCTTTTTAAAAATATCACTCAAGGAACAATAAAGTTGCAGGAGTCCTTGATTTATGTATAAGTAACCTACTGTGCACCATCGCTGGGTGCTCTTAATGTTGCCCTTATGCCGGGACTTTCCTTGGGGAAAGGGACATCTCGATTCATAATATGCTTAAGAGCCAGTATCTTCGACGCATGGAGGTCAAATTATCGTGCGTTTGTTCTCAGGGTAGAGCTCACATTGCTGCCCTCGATCCGAAGCCAGGGTTGGGCCAAGCGGGGCTTGAGCAGGACCTGAACGCAGGTCCCTGGGACAGCGCAGCATAGCCCCGGAGACGCGGCGGTCCGGCGGTCCTTCGCCGGCGGCGCCAGCTACCCGTGCGGGGGAGCCAGCCTATTCAGCGCGCAAACACCTGTGTGCCTGGCAAGTCTCACCCAGGGCTGTAGGTTTTGCCAGCTCAGATCTCCAGAACTCAAGACCGCCCCTCGGCACGCCCCCACCTTGAGGTCACTTGGTTCGTACCAAGACTGGGGAACAAAAGGGCCCTGGAGGAGGCCAACGACTCAAGTGTCTCCCGTAAGGGCCTAGCCTCTAGAAGATTGAGCAAATAAAGTCCCCAGGCCCTCTGTCTTTACTATAACCCGAACAATTTTACAACAGATACAGTATGCTTTTTACTAACTTAAATGTTAAAATAGTAACAGTAACATTGTTGAGTCTTACAACCGAGTTTGGGGATTATAATCTAAAGTCATTATTTTGCTTCATATTTTCTCTAAACTTGCTTGTATCATTTAGAGTGTCAAGCTTAAAATATTTTTAAGCAAGCATCAGCAGGCTGTTTCAAGAAGAAAAACAAGGATTTTAGTTATTTTCATGGTAAAAGGATGAACAGTAATGGTTCTTTGGGATACATAATTGTGATTTGCCAAGCATCTTTCAGTATTGGCTCATCATTTTGCTATCGGGCCTAACTTAAAGCAGCTTTAAGTAATTTAAATTTTGCTGTGGGTTGCCACGTTTTCATCTTGCTTGTGCCAATTGAAAATGATTTTTAAAGGGTATTTTAGAATATGATTAAGCCAAGGAATTATTTGGACTGAGACTCCAAATAAAATGACACTTCTGTGTGGCAGACACTGTCCTAATATTTATAGTATTTAATGTAATCCTACTACTCACATTTTATAGATGGAGGCATTATATGCAACAATTTATGCACAATAAGAAAAAACAGACATTCTTTTTTAAAGTTTTTCTTTTTCCTTTTTTTTTTTTTGGCATAAAATGGTAAAATACAATGTACCACATTGCTTTTTTCACTTAATACATCTTGGCAATCTTTTCGTGTGAGTCTTTTAGAGCCTAACAGAGAATTTGAACTCAAATAATCTAATTGGAGACTTAGTCCTAACCCTTACCAACAGCTGTAGATAGCCTGCTATAATGAAAACAGCAGTGGCATAAGAGTGAGAAAATTAAGAATTCAGTTCACCCTCTCCCACTTACAAATCTTGTGACTGCCAGTTCTGGATCCCTCTGAGTGCATCTGTGAAATGGGTCTGCTCATCATTTATTCTTAGAACCTACCTCACAATTCTAATACTGCAATGACATGCAACAACATAAAGGCATTTTATTAGCTAAAAAAGATAATATGTCCACAGGCTATTTGGAGAATGTGCGCCTTCAGCTGATATGCCTTGTAACACTAACTTGAGTCAGTAGAGAAAATAAACTCATAAATACCTTTTTAATTATAAACATTTAAAAATAGGTGCTATAATCAGGCAAGAGAAGGAAATTAAGGGGATATGAATAGGAAAATAAGAGCTCAAATTATCTCTGCTAATGATATGATCCTATATTTAGAAGACCCAAAACACTCCACCAGAAGACTTCCAGAGCTCATAAACGAATTCTGCAAAGTACCAGACACAAGATCAACATCCACAAATCAACTGCTTTCCTATCCCCCAATGATGAATCTGCTAAAATAAATAAATTAGGAAAACTATTCCATTTACAATATCCTCAAAAAATAAAAATACTTGGGCATCAATCTAACAACAACAACAACAAAAAAAAGGTGAAGGACCTCCACAATGAAAACTACAGAACAATAAGGAAAGAAATTGAAGAAAACCTTAGAAGATGGAAAGACCTCCCATATTCTTGGATAGGCAGAATTAATATTGTCAAAATGGCCATACTCCAAAAATTACTATATAGATTCAATGCAATTCCCATCAAAATTTCAATGACATTCTTCATAGAACTAGAAAAAGCAGTTATGAAATTCATTTGGAAAAATAAAAGGCCGGAATAGCCAAAGCAAGCCTTAGCAAGAAGAGTAAAACAGGCATCCCAATACTAGTCCTCAAATTATACTACTGAGCTATAGTAATAAAAACAGCATTGTACTGGCACCAAAACAAGCCTGAAGACCAATGGAACAAAACAGAAGACATAGAGACAAGCCCACATAAATAGTTATCTGGTATTAGAAAAATGTGTCAAAAACACACATTGGAGAAAGCTTTGTTTTTTCTTTCTTTTTGGTACCAGGGATTAAACCCAGGGGATACATCTGCAGCCCTTTTCATTTTTTATTTTGAGACAGGGTCCCTCTAACTTGCTTAGGCCCTCACTAAATTGCTGAGGCTGGGTTTGAACTTGGAATTCTCCTGCCTGCCTCAGTCTCCCAACCCACTGGGACTATAGGCACATACCAGTGCACCCAGCAAAAGATAGCCTTTTTAACAAATGGTGCTGGCAAAACTCAACTCAAAGTGGATCAAAGACCTAGTAATTAGACCAGAGATCCTGTGTCTAATTAAGGAGAAAGTAGGCCCAAATCTCCATCACGTTGGATTAGGCCCCGACTTCCTTAACAAGACTCCAAAAGCACAAGAAATAAAAGCAAGAATCAATAAATAAGATGGATTTAAACTAAAAAGCTTCTTCTCAGCAAAAGAAACAATCAATGAGGTGAACAGACAGCCTACATTCTGGGAGCAAATTTTTGCCACACACACATCAGATAGAGCACTGATCTCTAGGATATATAAAGAACTCAAAAAATTTAACACCAAAGAAAACAAACAACCCAATCACTAAATGGGCTAAGGAGCTGGATAGAAACCTCTCAGAAGATATACAATCAATAAACAAATATATGAAGAAATGTTCAACATCTCTAGCCATTAGAGAAATGCAAATCAAAACTACTCTGAGTTTTCATCTCACCCCAGTCAGAATGGCAGCTATCCAAAATACAAGCAATAATAAGTGCTGGTGAGGATGTGGTGAAAAAGGTATACTCAAACATTGCTGGTGGGACTGCAAACTGGTGCAACCAATCTGGAAAGCAATATGGAGATTCCTTAAAAAAACTTGGAATGGAACAACCATTTGACCCAGCTATCCCACTCCTCGGCCTATACCCTAAAGACTTAAAAACAGCACACTACAACGACGCAGCCACTTCAATGTTTATAGCAGCAGAGTTCACAATTGCTAAACTGTGGAAGCAACCCAGATGCCCTTCAATAGATGAATGGATAAAGAAACTGTGGGGGCTGGGATTGTAGCTCAGCGGTAGAGCGCTTGCCTCGCATGCGTGAGGCCCTGGGTTTGATCCTCAGCACCACATACAAGGCAATAAAATAAAGACATTGTGTTCATCTACAATTAAAAAATATTAAAAAAAAAAAAAGAAACTGTGGTACACATATACAATGGAATATTATTCAGCAATAAAAGAGAATAAAATTATGGCATTTGCAGGTAAATGGATGGAATTGGAGATTATGCTAAGTGAAGTAAGCCAATACCAAAAAACCAAATGCCAAATGTTCTCTCTGATTAGTGGATGCTGATAAGGGGGTAGGAATGGGGAACATAGGAGAAATGGAGGAAATTTGGATGGAGGAGGGGGGAGGTGGGGGGAGGGAAGGGGGAATAGGTGTAGCAAAGATG
>PVHX01035766.1:0-11295 GCA_004024805.1 Geosciurus inauris
AGGTCAGTGGTCACCTTGGGGTGACCAGCCAGGCTGATTGGCTTCAGACTGTCCTAGTTTTAGCACGGAAGGTCCTGCTTCCTAGACAGCCCTTGGTTCTAGGCAAGGCCCACCCCCGGCGGTCTGAACAGCGCCTCTGCTGGTGGAAGGACAGATCTCATCTTGATCAAGGAAGAGGGAAGAGGTGAGAAGGGAATCGAGGGGGAAATGCTGTAGGACAAGGGAACAGGAGGCTCATCCCAGACTGAGAGGAAGAGCACACCTCTGAAAATGAATTACCACAGGAACCAGAGGATTTGGGGAGATGTGTGGCATGCTCCATAGACAGAAGAAAGGGGAGGGACAAGGACTGACAGAAACCAAAGAAACAAACGTGCTAAGAATGAACCATAGGCCTTCTGAGTACATAGCCTCTGAGCCCGACCAGGGGCCAGGGGTGTTGGGCCACCGAGTGGCTCACACACAGCTGTAGTGACAGCATTCCAGCATGATGCCTTGTTCCAAAGTCTAACAGTGGGCTGTGGTATCACCAAGTCCTACTGCATTGGTTATTTTCTGAACACAGTCGTTCTATTTTGGAAAAACATTAAATTACCATCTCCAGATGGCAGGTTCCCAGGAAGACAGGAAAGGTAATGACAACGACAGGCTGCTGGTCTGTCCTCCAGCATCCTGGCCTTGGGTTGAGCACAACCCTCCTGATGACTCACACGAATCAACTGCTCTAGCACAGGAACCTATCGGGGAAGCTCCTCACTGCTCCTGATATGGGCAAGTGTGGATCCAGTCCTGCCCCTCTCTACCTCCAGTCTTCCCTCAGCCCCTCAAAGCCCACAGGCTCAGAACTTCCGGTCCTCTCTTCCTCACACCTGCAGGGAATTATCAGTTCACAGGAGATGATGGCAGGTGGAGCAATCAGCTATTTCTCAGCCCATTAACCAAGCTCTATTACACAACCCTGCCTGTGGGCCACAGTGATGGATACAAATGGCCACAAACATGGATCACAAATGCTCCCTGGCACAGCGACTGGGCGTGGGTTAGCCATCTGACCCAAGTGGGACCAAGTGCAGCATATCCTCCTTGGAGTTTATGATCTAAGGTCATAGACCTTAGTACTCACTGTGACTCTGTGGTGGAGACTAGCAGCCCTGAAGACCCCAAGATGGTGCTTCCCATCACAAGGGGGCAGCTGGCTGGCAGGTGGACTATACTGGGTTCAACATTCAGAGCTGCAGAGAGGCCACATCTATTGGCACCTCTCCCTGAAGTGTGGCCACACCTCTACCCTGCTGAGGACCCAGCAGCCTTCAAATGCATCCTCCTTTGAGTCTAAATGAGCTTAAGTTAGATATTGATATTTACAACCAAAATAAATAAAATTAGTAGTGATGATTATCCCTTATGTGTTTTGGTTTTCCAAAAGAAAGTTAATTTTTCCTGATTATAAGAATAATATTCATTAAAATTTTTTTTCAAACAAGACAGTATACTGAAAAGTATAATAAGTAAAAATAACTATCATCTACCAACCAGACACAATCACTGTCTGCTATTATTTTACCAGGCATTTCTTTCTCTGAAAAAGGAGATGCTTTTATAAGAGTGAGGAACATGCAATTTTATAACATAGCATTTCAACTGAAAATATGCTTTGGGTATCTTTATAGAATGGTACCTTTGGACTGGAAATGTAGCTCAGTAACAGAACTCCTGCCCAGCATGCACTAAGCCTTGGGTTCAATCTCCAGCACTGCAAAAGAGAGAGAAAAAAATGGAACAATACAGCCAAGCGCGGTGGCGCAAGCCTGTAATCCCAGCACTTAGGGAGGCTGAGACAGGAGAAACGTGAGTTCAAAGCCAGCCTCAGCAACGGTGAGGCGCTAAGCAACTCAGTGAGATCCTGTCTCTACATAAAACACAAAATAGGGCTGGAGATGTGGCTCAGTGGTCGAGTGCCCCTGAGTTCAATCTCCAGTACCAAAAAAAAAAAGGAACAATACTTCTAAATGTACGATTTTTGAAAGGGTGCATATTATTTTATGATTTTAAGGCATTTTACCCACTATCCCCTTTTTTGGGCATTTAGGTTGTTTCAACGGTTTTACTGCCGTAAAGAACATAACAGTGAACATGCTTGTGTGCACATTTTGGAGCTTCTCAGATTCATGTTTACTCGTAGTGGTGGGGATTGAACCCAGGGCTCCCACATGCTAAACAAGTGCTTTACCACAGAGCTACGCCCCCGCCCACTCTTCAGATTTTAGTACTATAGTTTGCCTTTTGGCAACCCCTCCTGGGCCAGCCCTGGGGGTCTCACATATTGTCTTTGGATCCACTGCCTCAGTCTTCATAGGGCCAATTAACATCACTGAGGGTAAGTACACCCATGCCAGCCACTGTGTTCGATTTGGGGGAAACAAATGTGGTCAAGTTTGGATTTTACTCCGAGGAGGAAAGAGAAACCTGCATCTGTGGAACTCCTTGCCAAGCACTGCACAGGATCCCATCTCTTACTTACACTTCCTTTTGAACAAGGGCTCTGTGCAGCGGTTAGTAGCACCTCTTTATACACATGAGGACAAGACAGATCCAGAAGACAGAGCAGCTTGTCTAAGATCACATAGCCGGGAAGGGCAGAGCTGGGATTTGAACCCAAATCATCTGATTTCTTTTTGTCCCACATAGTTTAAGAAGGGAGACAGGAAAACCAATGACAAAACCAAGTCTTATATGCTTTATAAAAACTGAATGAAGGGATTTGTTGATACTCAGCAGACCCCAGACAAGTCTTTTCTTTGTAGCAGGCAGCTTTTTTATAGTCTAAGTTAACCAAAGGACAAAACCAAAACTTAAACGATTTGTCCTGATTCCTAATGGCTTCAGGAGGCCCTTGGTAAGCCTTGGAATATTTGCCAGCTGGGAAGCTGAGGGAGACTATGAGGCTGTTTCTAAATAGCTACAGGAAAGCTGAAACCAGCAGGTGTAACACAAGGTTCCTGGAAAGATCAAAACAGCATTCCAAGAATGGACGGGGCCATATAAAAGAAGAGGCTGAAGGAAAGGGGCAAACTGTTAGGAGGTTGTGTTAATTGGGTTTCTATTGCTGTACCAAAATACCTGAGCTGGGGACTTAGAAAGAAGAGATTTGATTGGTTCACAATTTTAGAAGCTAAAAGTCCCCCATCAGGTGGCCTCTGGTGAGGTCCCCATTGGTTACATCTCATCGTGATGGGAGTTTATGAAGAAGGTGGGATCATATGGCCAAACTGAAAACCAGAGCATGGGAAGAGGAATCTGCTAGAAGTGCATGGGGTGGCCTTGCTCTACAACCCATTGTCATGAGAACTCTCACTCTGAGACCAGCATCAGTCCCTTCCCAGGACAGTTTCCTGATGACCTTACCACCTTCCACTAGGCCCACCTCCTAAGGGTTCCGCCACCTTGACTCTGCCACACTGAGAGCTCCACTGCCTCAGTTTTCACAGGGCCAATTAACTCCAGACTGGAGCTTCCAGCTCATGAACCTTTAGGGGATACACTCAAACCACAGCACACCTTCAAGAGAACCTGAAACACAGAGCGTGGGTAGGCTGGGAGCTCTCTGAGAAGTGATCGTGTCTTCAGGGCTGGTATCTCCACCCTCTTTCCCTGGACATGTTCCAGTGGGTCCTGTGTCACGGCTGAACCTGTGCAAGAGGATCATGGCAGAGAGCAATGACCTTTCAGGTTATTTTAAACTCTTTTTCGTAAACAAAATCTTATATATTAAAAACTATAAGACATATAAGACTCTGGTCGAGTGGGGATCAGGGAAGCCAGCCTCCCCTCCTCTCTGAGGACACCCCACTGGGTACCCAGTATAAAGCACTGATGTGGAAGAACCTGGAGGGATACCCCTGTTCTAGCTCCAGCTCTGCCACTTGGAAGTGAATGTGGCTTTTGAGAAGTCACTTAACCTCATCGCCTCTGCCTTTTCATCTGTGAAATGAAGATAATGACTCTTGTCTATTTCAGAGACTGTTGTGAGCATCAGGAGAGACCACATGGAGACAAACAGCCGCAAGACGCCCTGGAATAGGCACCGGTCCTGTCCTGGGCTTCACATCTGCACAGCCTCGTGACTGCTTCCCGTCTGTGGCTCGAGGACACACACGGCTTGGGATACAAACAGTATGAGCCTCTAACTTTCATGGTGTCCAAGGAGAAGCATCATTTCAGGGGAATATTCTTTGGGTTTTTCTCTCCTCCATGCTGCACATCTTGGATTTCCTTCTCTTTTTTATTTACATGTGGCGCTGAGAGTCGAGCCCAGGGCCTCACACATGCTAGGCAAATGCTCTGCCACTGAGGCACACCCCCAGCCCCTTGGATGGTCTTCTCTGCTTTTTTCCAACAGAGAGACCCGCTTCTGGTCCCCCACATCCTGAGACCAGATCTGGATCTTGGTCTTTTCCATACAGGTCCCGTATATGCCAGCTGATACTGTCATTTAGATTTATGACTCTTAACGGAAGTCCATTTTAGCAAGAAATACAAGGTCATTTCCTCTGCTTGCCTGAGCGTACCACAGGTCAGTACAGAAAAAAAAACGCCGACTCCCTTCTCGGGGTTGTACCTGGGAAACTTATTTCTAGAGGTTCTGGTTTTCTGCTTTACACTGCAGCACTAAACGGGGGGTGGTGGCTGTAGTAGTGAGGACACACCCCCTCCAGCCCTTCTTCCTGAGGCGCTCCTCTCTGCACAGCCCGACATTTCTCCATGAGGGTGATGTTGGTGGGGACAGTGGCTTATTGGTGGGGCTCAGCAGAGAGCACTATAATAAGTTCTCAAAGCCACAGGCCAACCAACAGAGGGCTTGGTGTGGAGGGTGGCTGTCACTTCTTGTGCCGACGCCTGGCAGCACTCACACTGTCGTTCTCCCTCCATCACAGGTCACTCAGGGCGGCATGAGCTGTCTCTCCATGTTCCCGCATAGGTACCAGCTGTATACCAAAGACATATGGGCATGGGCATTGTACTAAATTAGACAGACTATCTTCTGGGTAGGAGCTCAACGCGTATTCTTGGATCTCTACTAGTAGAACTGTTCCGGGCCTTGACATCACGGAATCAGCAGTTACTCCTTATGGGAAAGCTAGTGAGCTGTGCTGTAGGGCCAGTGGTTTGAATGACCTCTTACGGAAGCAGTAGGAATAGGACTTCTAATGGGGGCTATAATCCTGCCGCGCCCTCCAGACCCAGGGCTTTATGCAGCATCTGCTTACTCAGGGAGACATTTCCTTTTTCATCGCTTTTGACATTTGCTATAGGCTCACAGCCCATTTGACGTTAGCAGAGCCCACTTGACGTTACCAGAGTTCTTTCTAGAACTGTGAGCCCACCTCTGCATTTTCTTTTGTGTGACAGTCCAGTAGGGAGGAACAATAGACAAGGTGGAAGGAGAGAGGCCACCAGCAGAGGGTTTTAGCTCTGAGGTTCTGGCAGTGAGGTCCCCTCTTCTTGCCAGAGGGCACTTGGGCTTTACTCCCCTTGCTCAGATCTGTTTCTTGATGTTCCTCTCGCGTGGTAATTCCTCTGGCCCAGGCATCAGAACCCTGGCGTTCTCCCAGGGTGTGATATGAGAAGATGCTTGTCTCTTCTGTTCTTTTCCACTTTATCTTCGCATGGTGCCCAGGAGGTAGCCCATATGTGGCTCATGGCTCCTACCCTGTCTTCCTCACAGGCAAGGATTCCTGTCTTCCATCTGTATCGCCCAGGGGGGCGTGTGCTGGAAGCTTGGTCCCCTGGGTGGTGACATTATTAAAGAGGAGGGACCTAAAGGAGGAAACTGTGGGCACTGCACTCGGAATTAATGCTGATCTCATGGAGTGAGGTAGTTCTGCGAGAGGAGGTGGCTGTAGAAGGTCATGGCTGTCCCTCTCCACTCTCCCTGGCATCCTCTCACCTCTTAGTGCCTGGTCACAGTGGAGCCCTGGGTTCACCAGCTTTCAAGCTGAAGATCAGACTCATTGGTAAGTGGTGTAAAATATGCTTTCCTGCACCCAACGTTTAGTCCTGGTTCCTAGCTATGCACCAGTAAGGGACAGAGGAGAGAGTGGGTGGGTAACTGAAATCTCAAGATAATTGGTTTTAACTTCCTTCCCCACCATATCTCTCACCAGGGGTATTCATTTCCCCATTTTTCTCCTTTCATGTTCTCTGTTCAACCTCTCTTTAGGAAGCTAATGAACCATAACAAGAACACAAGGCTGGCGGCCAGGGGACAGGAGAAGCAAGGAACCTGGATAATCAGCAGTCTGGACCCTGGGCTCCTGAGCTGACAGCAGTTCCTCCCACAGGGCCCAGTGAAATCTCAGTCCTGCTCAAAACTGCAGAGCTTGTGAGGCCCTTGACCTGTCAGGGAGGCCGCCCACCCACCGGCACAGAGGAGCAGAAAGGGAGGCCGGGCCTCTGGTGGGAGGGGCTGGAGGAGCTGGTTGCCAAGGGAACCGGAAGTCCTGCCTGAGAGTCTAGGAGGCTTTCAGACTCAGAACTGGGGAGCAGGCAGGCCAGGCATGCAAATACCCACAGGTGCAAGGTGTAAAAGAGAAGTGGCCCTGCGTGAATTTTGCATATGCTCACAGAAAGCTAAAGTTAGGTTCTCGCACCAGATGTGTGGGCCCCATTTAGCTATTCCCTCCAGGAGGCAGGGCCTGCCTAATGCTTTGGTTAAGATGTGTCTAGTGTGGCCTCTGTGTCATCAGCAGAGCCCAGGCCATCGCTGTGTTGGGGCAAAGTCAGGGGAAACCATAACTCCCCACGCTGTCAACCGAGTCTGAACATGACAGAATTGAAGCTTACGAGGAAACTGAAAAATTGCCTTGCCTGGCTTGTTCATCCTGATGCTGGGAAGCCCATCTCCCTGCTGCTCTGCCCAGACATCAACACCACCAGGACCCCATGACAGCAGGCATTAGCCTGGCATTGTTCAAGGACTTTACCTGGACTGTTCCCCTAACCAGTCTTCTTTACCTTTACTAGTGGAGCTTGTCCTTCTCCTGACCTCTGCCCACACCATAGGCTTTTTGGGGCTCAGCCTCTCTGTACTTCCGTTCTTCTTTCACTACAGTTTGAGTTCTTTTCCTAATGAGCTGCCTTGAGCAGGTTTGCTTGCTCTTGGGACCTCACATAGGCCCCACATGTGTGCTGGACCCAGGGGCCTAGAGGAGGGAGCTTCCTGGAAGACCAGAGGAGGAAGGGTGCTGAGCAGAGATGGCCATGTGCAGAGGCCTGCAGCTGTGTGCTGAGTGGGTGCCTGCACCCCTCAGGCCTGTGGGTGCCCCAGCAGCTCCAGCTCCTCTCAGATGTGGGCTCTGAGCACCCTAAAGCCCAGGCCAGTGAACAAGGCCCAGTGCTACACCCCAGTACCCCCTTTCTTTTTAAAGAGTTCGAGATGTGTGCTGTGAAGGAGGGGGAACAGGAGGGAGTCTCAGGATGGTGACATCCAGTCACGGGCCAGCAGTAGCCAAGTGACCAGTGACTTTCAGGGGTGGGTCAAGTCTTGTCCACAGCCGTCTCGGTGACCTTGTGCAAAGAGAGGGTGGGATAGAAAGAGGAATGCTTGGATTCCTGGCCCCATCTTCACCTCAGGCAGCCTGCCCAGACCTGGTGAGTAAGAGCACATTTCCTTTTTTGGTCCTGGAGATTAAGAGCTATTCTGTTGTCAGGAGAATTATAGATTCAAAAGCATCCAAAATGGAGAGAGGCTAGTGGGGAACTGGAGTCTGGTCACTAGAATAACAGGTGAATTAGAGAAGGATCTGAAGCATGTGGTGGAGGAATATCTAGACATTGGTGCCCACAGTCCTAGCTGGGCTATTTGCCTTGACAACGTTGGCTGATGACCTACAGAGCAGGCCACTGTCATGAGCATCGTGGGTGGCCCACCAGCAAAAACAAAACTACCAAAAAAGCACCAAGCACTCTGTTCTCAAGGGGTTAAGTATCTGATGGAAGAGATAAGACAGGATCCAAGATCATACACAGATCTACACAAACAAAAGAGTCGCCTAATTGGCACCATGTGAACTCTGGGGACAGCCAGCCAATAGCCCCCCAGCAGTCCTGACAGGTTCACAAACATCCTTTTGTGGTTCTTTAGATCAACCCTGGAAGTGGGGACAGATCCCCCAGATGTTCTAAACCACTTTTATCTGTTTGAAGCTCTCATTAACATTTCTGTTGAAATCTTGTCTTCCAGGATTTACTCTGTGGTGATGTGGGCTCCTCTGGAATCACTTTGGAGCATATCCCCTCCAGTAACCAGCTGCATACATCAGGCATCAGCTCCCTGGATGGTAGACCAGGAATAGGGTCACCTCAAGAGAATTATAAACTGGCTGACACCCCCAATTCTGCTCTTAAATCAAGCTGGTCAGGCAACTAACCTTCTCACTCCAAGGGATGGCTTTTGCTTGTTGAGTTCTGTTGTGGTGGAAGGAAGAGGTGCTGAGAAAAGTCAGGAGTCAAAGTCAAGAGCTGCCTCACTGTGTTTAGCTGGGAATGGACACGAACTAGATGTTTCTCCTGGAAGCTGAAGCTGGAGAGCAGGATCTGGGTTTTCCCTGCCTAGGTAGTACTACGCCATGGCCCAGACTCTCCTTTGCTTTGAGGCTGTCCTGTGCACTGTAGGTCGTTGAGTAGTATCTCTGGCCTCTGCTGATGAGCCACTCCCTCTACTGTCAAAAGGGAGAATCTCCTGGGGGACAAACTTGCCTGCAGTTGAGAGTCCCTGCTAGAGATTAAAGGCATTAGAGTCCCCGGTAGCACCAGGGAACCCCTCCAGCTACTTTCTTTGGAAAAAAGTTCAACTTCAAAAATGGAAATGGAATCACAGGAGGGTTGGTAGAGGTCATGGAATTCAGTGTGGATTTGAGGATCCCCAGGGTCGACTTAAGTTATTTCTATAAGATCATTAGTCAAATGACACAAAATTGGGCAAACGTCCCACAGACTTGTAACTTTTCTCAACTATACATCAAAACAAACTCACGATTTGAGAAACCAAATATAAAACCAATACAACTCAAGTGAACCACATTAACACAAGACAGACGGTGAGATTCTATGGAACGAATAGTCCCTCGCTTTGTAACTCGGGTACCAAGTTGGCTCTTTGGGCTCGGCATGCTTTGTGTTTGTATTGTCCCATGATTCAAACCTCATACAACACTGTCCCATGAAACTCCTGTGAAAACTCTGCCGTGAGCTTTCTGTCACTTGGAAAAGGCAGACTCTGCTCATTAGGGTCACCTGTGTCTTCTCATTGGCTTAAACAATAGCACATCCAGGTCCCAACATGATCATAAATACTGAATGATGTAAGCTCAGAGAATATGCTCAAGAGGATCTTTATTGTCAAAATGAAAGACTTTTTGTTAAAAAAGTTACTGTTTCCAAAAAGAATTCCTAAGAATGTATAATAGGAGACTCTCAGAGGAGCTCAGATATGCCTGGGCCTCTTGACAGTTGAGGAATGAGGCCCAGAAAGTAGTCCCAGAAACACAGTCATGGATCTTTTCTGCTGCAGAGGAGACAGATGTCTTTCCTCTTCTCTGTCTTTCCAACACGATATCACAGAATTTTGATGTGGACTGTGAAGAAGACTTGGCTTGCTACTTGTATATGTGTTGTGGGGGACTGGGAACTGAACACAGGGGTGCTCTACCACTGAGCTACATTCCTAGCACTTTTTATTTTGAGACAGGGTATTGCTAAGTTGCTGAGGCTAGCCTTGAACTTGCAATCCTCCTGCCCCAGCCTCCTGAGTTGCTAAGGATGTAGTTATCTGTTCAACTAAACTGAATACTTCATTTTTTAAAAGGTACTACATTAAAGTAAGGAGCTTTGATTTTAGACCTCCATCTCTGCATATTAGTGCAGTTAGCAGCAGTGTGTGTGTGTGTGTGTGTGTGGAAGTGAAACATACATACACAAAAGTGTGTTAAATGTAAATATCCAGTTTAGTGAATAACCACAAAGTTAAGACCCACACAAACAGGTTAAAAAACAGAACATTTCTGGTGTGTATGGAAGTCTCAATATTCATCTTGGTCACAGTTATTTTTCTTCCTTAAAAGTAACCACCATCCTCACTTCTATTTTAATAATTTCCTTGCTTTTCTGTTACAGTTTGGATATGAGGTGTTTCCCCAAAAGCTCATGTGTTAGACAAAACAGGGATGGCCAGAGATGAAACAGATCATGAGATCTGTAACCTAACCAGTGCTTTAACCCACTTGATGGATTAATAATGTGAATGAGGACAGGGTGGCAACCATAGGTAGGTGGGGCCTGTCTGGAGCAAGTAGGAATTATAGAGATTATAGAGAGCTGCTTGCTCTCTCAAGTACTCTCTCTTTTTTTTCTCTTTCTTTGCACATGATGTTCTGCTTCCTCTCAAGCCTAGGGTAACGGAGTTGATCAAGTTGATCAAGTTGATGAGAAGCACCCTGACACCCCATCCCTATGCTTTGCATACCCCTAAACCCGCAGGTCAGCTCTGCCTGTTGATGAGCTTCAGCTCAATGGACCCTCACTCTCTATCTGCCTCTTGCTTCTTCTGTTCAGCACTGTGAGATCCCCTTTCTGTTTTAAGTGGCTCTGTTCTTACCCTTTCCATGTTGGGTGGACATTTGAGTTGCTTCCAGCTTAGACAACCGTGAGCAATGCTTCTGTAAAGACTCCATCCATATTGTGGGCCACAGGACACACATCTACCTACCTGGAGGGCATTTTCTCACAGTGGTGTTTCTTCCATTGTACACAGACTATGAATCACACCTTAGTAGACAAGGGCGAGTCCTTTCCAAAATTCTTGCTTCGGTTTAAACTCCCACAGACAGTAGCCCTATCATACTCTTTCCTCATGAGCACTTGTTACGTTAAACTCTGAAATTTCGGGCTGGGATTGTGGCCCAGTGGTAGAGTAATCCTCAGCACCACATCAGATCAATTTCAAGCAAGGAAATAGAAGATGCCATCGAGAGCCTTCCAACCAAGAAAAGCCCAGGTCCAGATGGATTCTCAGCTGAGTTCTACAAGACCTTCAAAGAAAAACTAATACCAATTCTCCTCAAACTATTTCATGAAATAGAAAAGGAGGGAACCCTTCCAAACTCATTCTATGAGGCAAGTATCACCCTGATTCCAAAACCAGACAGAGACACATCAAAGAAAGAAAACTTCAGACCAATATCCCTGATGAACATAGATGCAAAAATTCTCAATAAAATTCTGGCAAATCGCATACAA
>PVHX01035767.1:0-11294 GCA_004024805.1 Geosciurus inauris
CCTATTTTGTGTTTTATGTAGAGACAGGGTCTCACTGAGTTGCTTAGCACCTTGCCGTTGGTGAGGCTGGCTTTGAACTCGCGATTCTCCTGTCTCAGCCTCCCAAAGTGCTGGGATTACAGGCTTGAGCCACCGCGCCCGGCTTAGGTGAGGCCTTTTAAAAGTGATGTGGGTATAGCATGGCTGGTCCCTGAATTACTCCTCAGGATGCAGGTTAGTTACACCAGTTCTCTTTGTCTATATGTGGAATTTTCCTGTGAGCTTTGCCTTTTGGCATTATAATGTGTTGTGCAGTCATAAACAGTCTTGATTGAGTTTGTTATATCAAAAGGGTTTTTCTGTTTACCCTTTAGGTGCTGTGAGGCTACAGGGTAGGATGGTATAGATAGGAGTTTGGAAGCATGTGCTGGTAGGCAAGTCATTTAACTGCTTAGAACCTCCCTCCCTGCACTTCCCTTCCACCTCAGTCTCTGAATTAGGCATAGTACCCACCTCAAGGTCAGGGAGGAACAGTTAATAGTGGATGAGAAAACAACTATTATAATGTATTATAAATTAGAACGTGAGTTCTGTGGAAAATATAAAGAGATGGTTTAACTGCTTTTAATGTGTTGCCTGGTTTCCATATAGGAAAACAGGAACTCAAATAACTTGTCTTAGAATATTCTTAGCATTAAGTGAAGAATCTAGACTCTTAAGTCCTAAGTTTGTGATACTCAACTGACACCCTACAGAGGATATTTGGCAGTCTGGAGACTTTTTTTTTCAAATGCTGGGGATTAAACCCAGGACCTGGGAAATGCTAAGCACATGTTCTATTACTGAATTGTACCTCCAGCCTGGAGAAATTGATTGTCACAGCCGGGGCATTGCTATTGGTTTCTAGTGGTTAGAGGCCAGAGATAATGCCAAACATCCTGTAATGCATAGGGTATAGGGTAGCACCCCACAACAGAATTATCTGGTCCGAAAGGTCAGTTGTGGTAAGGGAGAGAAACCCTGGCCTACCTTTTCTTCAGTACCTATAGATGCAAAAATAAGTGAGAATTACTTTTATTAAGAAAATTCAAGCAATATGAAGTTCTTGTTAGTCAAAACATCATCATTTAAATCAAAGTTAATTAAAGTTAAACTTTAAGTCAGTTCCTTGGTAACTAGACATATTTCAAGTATCCTAAGTCCACATGTAGCTACTCACATGGGACAGTGCAGATAGAGGACAGTGCCATTATCACTGAAGGTTCTCTTGGAGAGAGAAATCAAAGTGTGAATTTTTTGCACAGAGCATAGTATTTAGTAAGTTTTCATTATTTTTATTGGAAACTGTTGGATTTAAAGACTGAGGCATATCCTTGCCCTCTCAGTAGGAATCAGAAGATGTCAGGTATTATGATGAGTTGTGGTAGGTAGAGGTTAATTGTAATTGAAAGCTGCCTGAAATTTAAGTGTGTTGCACCAGTACCCCCCAAAAAACACAACAACAAAAAAACAAAAACACTCAATCCCCACTCACAACACAGAAAGCAAACCAAAAATATCCACCCAAATAACACACATTAGGCTGTGTGAGATACAGCATCATATCAGTGGAAAATCTTAATTCTGTTGATTATCGGGATTGTTACCTAAAAACAGTACTGGAAACACTACTGGAAAAGCATAGTCATGCTTTATAAAGTGATTAAATGAAATTGCTGAAGGAAAGATTAAAAACAGTATAAAGTAGTCCAACAAAAAATTGAAAAGCAAAACAAGGGCAGATTAATTTTACATTTAAGAAGTCAGTTACTAAATCATAGACTAGGAATAAACAGACACTTGTGAAGGAAATTACATGGTACATAGGAGTACAACTGGGAGAAATGGGATGGAATTAGGAAGGGCAGAATTTTTCCCCTTAACAGTTAATTTAGGAAATGATCTCTAAAGGAAAGTTTAATCACTGAAGACTGTGTCAAATTACAGTTAAGTAGACCTTAAAGGGCATATTGAAGGGAGCGATTTTATGGTGGAGGAGGATGCACTTAATGCCTTCTTTCCCCCCATTTTATCATACTTGTAATAAAGAAAGCTCCAGTTACTATCTGTGTTGGTGTCATGTCCCCCGTCCGTCCGTCGTCCCCCCCCCACCTTTTTCTCTTTTTGGTATTGGGGATTCAGCCTAGGGGCAAGCTTAATCACTGAGCCATGTCTCCAGCCCTTTTTCATTCTGGGACAAGGTCTAAATTGCTGAAGGTAATCTCCAATTTTTGATCTCTGGTTTTAACCTGGAATTACAGGCTTGTACCACCAGGCCTGAGCACCACCTGTGTTTCTGACATTTTGATACTTTACCATTCTGATCAAATGAAAATAGACTTCTGGGTCTCTATGATTATGAATTGTTGATGCATTTTTGCTGTTTTTTTTTTTTTTTTTTTTGCAGTACTTGGGATGGAACCCAGGGCCTCTCACATAATAAGGAAGAACTCTACCACTGAGCTATATACCCAGCTCTTTTTAAAAAATTTATTTTGAGACAGGGTCTTGTTAAGTTGCTCAGGCTGGCCTCTAATTTGCCACCATCCTGCCTCAGAGCCCTCCTAGTAGCTGGGATTATAGATTGGGTTGTAGGCATGGGACATGCCACCAGAAAACTTGTTTGGTTTGTAACTGTAGAAGAAAGAGGGAGATGGGATCACATTGGAAATTTTAACGTTCTTGACAGCTGAATGCTTTTCTTTTTTTCTTTTTCTTTTTGTGCTAAGGATGGAACCCAGAACCTCTATGCTAAGTATGAGCTATTATTGAGCTACATCACCAGTTCCAAGGTTGTAACATCTTAATTTCCAGTATAATGGCATTTTATTAAGTCACTTTGTAATTGTACAATTAATCATGAAATGAAATGATTTTTCCATGGGAGTGTACACTGAAGAATAAGATAAGGTCAAGTGAAAAGTTTGTGATATTTTTTCTAAGTTAATATATAGCAGTGAGAGTATTAGTAAATTGAACTTCTTTAAGAATTTTATCTCTAATATTTCATATTACTTTTTTTTGGGGGGGGTACCAGGGATTGAACTCAGGGGTACTAGACCACTGAGCCACATCCCTACCCCTATATTGTGCTTTATTTAGAGACGGAGTCTCTAAGCCTCTAAGCCTCCCGTTCCTGAGGCTGCCTTTGGACTTGTGATTCTCCTGTCTCAGCCTCCCAAAGTGCTGGGATTACAGGCGTGTGCCACCGTGCCCAGCTTCATATTTTTTTTTTTTTTGGTACTGGGGATTGAACTCAGGGGTACTTGACCACTGAGCCACATCCCCAGCCCTACTTTTGTATTTGATTTAGAGACAGAGTCTCACTGAGTTGCTTGCTTAGTGCCTCGCCGTTGCTGAGGCTGGCTTTGAACTTGCCATTCTCTTGTTTCAGCCTCCCTAAGTGTTGGGATTACAGGTGTGCGCCACCGCGCCCAACCCTAGTATTCATATTCTTAAAAAAATACCTTGTTATAAAAAAATTTTTACGGAAAATAGAGAATCTCAAATTTGAAAAGTTCTGACTGTCCCTGTTAACTATGTTGGTGGCTTTGCAGTTTTTTTTTCCTTCCTTCCCACCCTTTCCTGCTTTCCTTCCCTCTCCTTAAATCCCCCCCTTCTTTTTTTCTTAGGGATGGGGGATGATCTACCACTGAGCTACGTGAGCTACATTCTCCATATGTGTCTGATTTTTAAGGTTTGTTTTGTTTTTGGAGATGCGATGGAGTAACTGGATTGAATCCAGGGGTGCTTTACTACTGAGCAACATCCCCATTACTTTTATTTTTTTTTAAACATGGTCTCCCTAAATTGCTGAGGTTGGCCTTGAACTTGATCCTCTTGCTCTGGGCATGTGCCACTGTATCTGACTATAATTTTATATACTTGAATTTTTCCTTGACCAATTTGTTAAGGTATTTTTCATAGGAAACAGGCAGAGGAAAGCATTATGTGGTTTTTTTTTTTTTTTTGGTACTAGGGATTGAATTCAGGGGCACTCGACCACTGAGCCACATCCCCAGCCCTATTTTGTGTTTTATGTAGAGATAGAGTCTCACTGAGTTGCTTAGCGCCTCGCCATTGCTGAGGCTGGCTTTGAACTCGCGATTCTCCTATCTCAGCCTCCCTAAGTGCTGGGATTACAGGCTTGAGCCACCGCGCCCGGCTGGAAAGCATTATGTGTGTGTGGGTGTATATAATTTTTTTTTTGTGTGCTGGGGGTTGAACCCAGGGATGTTTAATCACTGAGCCACATCCCTAGCCCTTTTTAGTTTTTATTTTGAAACAGGGTCTTGCTAAATTGCTTAGGATCTCACTAAGTTGCTGAGCCTTGTGATCTTCCTGCTCCAGCTTCCTGGCTTCCCAGCCTCCTGCCCTGGAGTTGCTGGAATTGTAGGCATGCACCACCACACCCAGCAACATTGTATTTTTGTTGACAGCAAATTTGCATGTTAATTAAAAGTCACATTAGTATATGTAAAGAGATTATATTTTAAAATTCCATTAAATGTAGTGATTGTATCCTAGATTGCTGATTACAAGGGTTATGATTGTGTCCAGTCTGCCAACTACTGTAATGAATGAATCAATAGAGGTACTTTGGCCCCTATTAGTTCAGGCCCCATTTTTTGTAGTACAGGAGAAAAAAGTGTTGAGAAACTACCATTTCATGCTGGTTCTGCTCCATTGTGAACCTATTTCAGAATTCAGGTGATGCGAGGTTCCAAATCTTTTCCTGAGAGTCTCCAAGACTCTCTTAGGGGCATTGTGGAAATTCATTTGGTGGTTGTTTGTGATAGCCTGCTTGATGTCATGTGAGAAGAGGTTGCTGTGTTTTGTAAATTTTAAGAAGAAACCAAATTTGAGATTAGGAAGTTGATTTGATAGAAAAAGTTTAGAAAGCCGTGAGAACATGGTAGGGTTATCTTAATATCAATATCAATACCAATATCAGTACCTTGACGAGAACAGGATTTTGTATAAAAGTCATTGGGAGCTGGGCAAGGTAGCGCTGCCGGTAATCCCAGTGAATCTGGAGGCTTAGAAAGATCATAAATTTGAGGCCAGCCTCAGCAATTTAGCAAGACCCTGTCTCAAGAAAGGACTGGGGATATGGCTCAGTGTTAAAGCAGCTTGGGTGTAATCCCCAGTGCCGTCTCTCCCTCCTCCCACAAAAAGGCTTTGGGAAGAGAGGGATATTGGGTTTGTATAGCTGGTTGTTTTCTTACATTATAGTACTGTTTCTTATCCAAAGTTGGGTGTGTGTGTTGGGGGGGGGGGGCTAATGAAAATTTAACGCAGGGATGTTGTACCACAGAGTTATATTTCCAGCCCTTTCTATTTTGAGACAGGGTCTCCCTAAGTTGATAGCCTCAAACTTGGGATCTTCCTGCCTCAGCCTCCTGAGTCACTGGGATTATAGGCATGTGCCACCATACCTGGCTCCAGAAGTAATTTGAATCTGTTTAGTTTATTGTTCTGTGTCATCACCTGAATCTAGAAATTCTGTTTTAAGTTTGTAAAGGAAGCACCAATGAAGTGGTTTTTCTTAATTCTGGGCAAGTCTTGATTAAACAGTTAAAGAATTGATTTCTTACTTTTTCTCCTTTCTGGGTGCTAGTTGTGAAACCCAGGGCTTTGTACGTGCTAAGCACATACTCTACCATTGAGGTATAACCCCTAGTAATGGATTTTTAAAAAAAAATCTGTTTAAGTATTCATCTTTGAGAAATTCATTGGTGTTTTACATAAGTGATTATGTTCTGCTTATCAGGTGTCTTGATTAGTATAGATTAGGGAATAATTGGGGGGTACTTTGTTGATAATGGGCATTTTGACCTTTTGTTTCTTTGGTTGTTCTTTGGGGGAGTATAGGAAGTACTTTTTCTTTGCCTCCTATTGTTGCCAGCAGGAGCATGAATTGGGATAGCTGCCAGAGGAGCCTAATGATTTCCTGTTCAGAATTTTGTCACTGCTGTAGATGTAGAACCAGGTGATATGTGGACTTCTGAGAGCTAATGAGTACATTCAACACTTCAATCCAGAATGTTTCTGGTTTTATAAAACTTGAGTTACTGCAACTCCAGGACAATTCGTACTTTGTTTTTCTTCTCTGTGATACCTCTACTCTTCAGAAGACTCCTTGGAAATGTGAAAAAGCATTTTCAGTTGCTGTGAAGCTTCAGTTTTCCTTTAGTAAATTCTAGGACATTCCTGAGAGGTGATAGGGTCCTGCCCCCTCAACCACGATGTGTTTATTTTTGTTTGTTTTTGGATGTTGAGGACGAAACCTAGGGTCCTTGCACTGGGTATAAGCACATGCTTTACTACTGAGCTATGCCCCCAGCCCCTAATAGTTGTTTTGAAATGGAAAATTTTTCTGATAAGAATATTTTATATGAGTAATGTAGCTTAAACAGATTGCAATAAAATCATTTGCTGTGGTGGCTTTTTCCAGTTAAGAGGTTCCTTAATTTAAAGCTGGAACTACAGGTTCTTAGCTATCTGTTTTGAGAATAGAGTGTTTTCTTGCTCCTTGATTTTGTGTGCTAGGGATTTTTTTTTTTTTTTGATATCAGAGATTTAACTCAGGGGTACACGACCACTGAGCCACATACCTAGCCCTATTTTGTGTGTGTGTGTGTGTGTGTGTGTGTGTGTTTAATTTAGAGACAGGGTCTCACTGAGTTGCTTAGTACCTCGCCATTGCTGAGGCTGGCTTTGAACTCGTGATCCTCCTGTCTCAGCCTCCCAAAGTGCTGGGATTACAGGAGTGCGCTACCGAGCCTGTGTTCGTGTGTTAGGGGTTGAATCCAGGGCCTCAGACATGCTAGACAAGTGGTAGACAAGCACTCTACCACTGAGTTACCTCCAAAGCCCTGCATGTACACATTGAATAAAACCAGAATGCAGGCAAGTCATTCACAGTAGTTTGTTTTTGTTTACTTTTTTGTTTTTACCATGGAGTGTTAAAAATTCAGGTTAAGTTACATAGATAGTAGCTCTACTCTGGTACTATAAGACACTGGAGGGGCTGAAGTTGTGGCTCAGTGGCAGAGTGCTTGCCTCGCATGTGTGAGGCACTGGGTTCGATCCTCAGCACCACATAAAAACAAGTAAGCAAAATAAAGACACTGTGTCCATATATAACTAAAAAATATTAAAAAAAAAAAAAAAGACACTGGAAGTGTAGCTTTTAAAAACACATCAGGCCAAGCATGGTGGTGCACACCTGTAATCCTGTTTACTCTGGAAGTTGAGGCAGGAGGATTCTAAGTTGGGGACCAGCTCCAGCAATTTAATACAAACCTGTCTGAAAATACAGAGAGGTAGGGATGTAGCTCAGTGTAAAAGTGCCCCTAGGCTCAATCCCTAGTATCGCAAAGAATACATGTCAGTGCTCATAAGGTTACAGTGTAAGTGGGACAGGGAAGTTGGTCTACAGGCTAGTAGCAGATTATGAAAGACTGATGAAAGAGGTAGTCAAGTTTGGGCTGTGTCAATATTTGCTTTGCCAGTGCCTACACAGTTTGAGAACAGTGTTAGATTAACTTTTCTTGTTCAGCAAATGCTTGTGTGCTTCTCTTGTGCATACGTGCTGGGCTTATGTGCTTTACTTGCTGCACCAGCCCTTCCTGTAATTTGGGATTAGGAAGTGCTTGGAACTTTTTCTGGCTCATTGGGAAAGTTTGAATAAGAGGGAGGTTATGGATTAGTGGGCTCAGGGAGTGACTGCAGATGGTTATGCCAGTTACTGTTTTTCTAACTTTATTTGGAAACAATTATGAACTCAAAAGAATTTGCAAAGATAGTACAGAAAAGTTCATATATCCATCACCTGGCTGCCTCCAGTGTCAACATCTTAATTACACAGGTATTTTTGGTGTCCTTCTTGAAGTACTACAGATAGAAAGCAACATTTTCCCCACGTGCATTTAATTTTTTAATTTTTATTTTTTTCCATATGCATTTTTGAGAATTGTTTCCCTTGATAAATCAGAAGACTTTTAAAAAACTAATTTTATTTAAAAATTATTTATTCATTTTTGTGTTATTGGGAATGGAACCCAAGGAGTGCTCTACCACCAACCTATATTCCCAACCTTTTTTATTTTTTGAGTCAGAGTCTTGTTAAGTTGCTCAGACTGGCCTGGAATTCTCCTGCCTCAGCCTCTGGAGTTGCTGGGATTTTAAGCATATGACACCTTGTTTGGCATGATATAACTATTTTAGTAGACATAGACTTTTATATCCCATTTATTTTCCTAAGAGCCCAAGGTGAAATGAAATAGTCAAAAAGGTATTTCTGAATTCAGATGTATCTGTTTAATTCTTAAAGTTTAATTTAGGAAGGTTCCTTTTCTAATATTGACTTTCTTTACCAAGTGATACAATTGTTACAGAATTTGGCGATGATACTGTGTATCTGAAAGATTCTGTGTGCCACAGGCACCAGAACTCAGAACTGAAGGACTAGAATCTGAGTTAGGAAGTCTGTCAGGCCTGTCTGTAAACCAGTCCTGGAGCATCAGGCAGTCATTTCCCCGCAGTCTCACTTTATTCATTTTGTAGATGAGGAGGTATGTGTAATGTTTGAAAGTTCATTTTAGTTTGAATCTGTGGGACTATAGGCCTGTGATATTATTTTGCAAATTGTATTTTATATATTTTGGCCAGCTCTGCCATTTCAAGATAAGATTTTTATTTCCTGCCTCAGACCTGCTGCTCCTGCTCCTCCTCTTGCTGCTGCTCTTCTTCCTGCTGCTCCACCATTACCACCATCACCACTACCACCACAGTATAGAAGTAGTAGTGATTGAACCCAGGGGCACT
Organism: Geosciurus inauris; assembly: GCA_004024805.1. NCBI lineage: Eukaryota > Metazoa > Chordata > Mammalia > Rodentia > Sciuridae > Geosciurus > Geosciurus inauris. Next base: position 8,851 of record PVHX01035767.1, read on the forward strand.
GCAACCACTGAGCTAAATCCCAGCCCTTTTAAAATTTATTTTTGAGACAGGGTCTCACTAAGTTTCCGAGAGTATTGCTGAGTTGCTGAGATTGGCCTCAATCAAACTTGTGATCTTCCTGACTCTGCCTCCTGATGAAAAAATAGAGTTTTCTAAACCCTTTCCACCTTATTTTAATGGGAGGGGAGCTTTTTTAAACAAACAGCCTTAACTCTTTTGTATTATGCTGTTCTCTTTTTTTAAATTTTAAATTACCGGGGCTGGTGCCTTTAATTTCACATGAATAAATGCCCATTTGTATCATCCATTAATTATGTTTTCCGTATAAATTTAGTAGGGGAAAGTTCTGTGTGGCCAAAAACAAAACAAAACAAAAAACCTTATTTGAAATAGCATGTGATAAAGCAAAAGCACACTGACAGTGGCATCTCTCTTAGGGTTGGGAGTGTTTGTTCACCTTTGATTTCTGGTGAATTGAGACTGTTGCTCTGCTCTTTGGGAAAGCTGCATAGGAGGTCCTGGTATTCCCTGTTTTCATTCTGTATTTTAAACTAATAATTGACAATGATTTATGGTTTGACATGACTGAGTAGAGTCATGTTTGAGGTGTTTTTCAAAATGCTACAGAAAGAAGGATTTTAGGATTTTATTTTATAGCTAAGGAAATTGAGGGTTGGAGTGCTTAGATTAGTTAAGTGCCAAAGGCTGGATCCTACATTAATTTAGCTTAATTGCTTTTCCTTTGGAAACTTGTTACAAATACATGCTTTCTTGAAAATGCATATATGTTAAGATATATGTGAATATAATTATATATTCATATTTACATACCTGTTATGTGTATATATATGTATATATGTATATTTGTGCACAGTATTTTAAGCTATTAAAATAGTATCTTGGCTGGGCATGATGGCTCATGCTTGTAATTCTAGCTACTCAGAAGGCTGAAGCAGGACTGCAAATGTGAGGCTAGTCTCTGCAACTTAGACCCTGCCTCAAAATAAAAAATAAAAAGGGCTTGGAATTAATTATTTAGGAAGATATTGGAGGATGTATTTAGCTACATGTCAGTTCCAGTCTTGGGTGTTTGGTGGTGGTGCTTAGTCTATGGGAAAGATAGACTATGACTTGACAGGGCATTGTGATAAGTTCAATGAAGGAAATGTTTAAGATTATTTCACCAGAGCCCCCTGCCAGTCTTGGGAAAGCAGTGGGGTGGTGTCTTACCCAAAAAAGAACTGTGGCAAATGTATATGGGATAGCGAATAGGTGGTAGGCTGAGGGGCTGCTGAGAGAGCTGTGAGTTGCAGGACAGAGCATTAAGAATTGGAAAAGCTTTCTAGGTAGAAGAAACAGCATGTGTGAACACCCCAAGGTAAAAGTGTGCAGTAGGTTTGAAGAATTAGAAGCTCAAAACGCTTAGAGTGATGAGTAGGGTTTCAGTTGAATATCAGTTGAATATTCAACTGATATTCAACATTCAATATTCAGTTGAATAGTTTTTTGTAGAAAAAGATACTTTATTGTCTTCAATAATGATGTTAGTATTATCATAAGCCTGCTGCGCTTGGTCATAATTGACTATAACTGGTTTATCTAGGTGGTTAGACTTAGAGATACTGAACCAATACACTGAGGGGTATGTAAGTTTTATCCCAGTTTAGGCCAGTTGCTTGATTTCATGACTACAAATAACATCCTTCCCCTCTGTTTGACCAAGTTGTTGGTTTACTGTTTGTTATTATTATTATTATTATTAATGAAGATAAGCATGCCTTACGGCAATTGGGAACAATGCGAATTCTGCAGACAGGCCAGTGTCACTTAAATGAATAAAAGACAATGTATTTTTCTAACTAAGATTAAAAGATCTAATGGTATTAAACCATGTTAAAAGTTTCATGAGAAATATTGGAAAAAAATGATTGTACTTGCCTCTGGAGCATGGGTGATTACTTTTGATGTCTATTAACATGTTTCAGTATTTCATATATTTATAAATGTTGTAAATGTTGTTTTAACAGAAAAAGAATAAATTCCCAGGCAAGTATTTTAGTTTAGTTTCTTTTTTTCCTTCTAAAAACAAGAACATGAGAGGCATTGAATAATGAGTAACTATTTAATTTCCTCTAAAGGTTTTTTCTTTGGGGATGTAACTCAGTGGTAGAGCACTTGGCTAGCATGCATGAGGCTCTGTATTCCATTCCCAACACTGCAACAGGCTAGAGTTTTTCTTCTTAAAAGAATGTTGAAGCTGGGCGCGGTGGCGCATACCTTTAATGCCAGCACTTTGGGAGGCTGAGACGGGAGAATCGCAAGTTCAAAGCCAGCCTCAGCAACAGTGAGGTGCTAAGCAACTCAGTGAGATCCTGTCTCTACATAAAACATAAAATAGGGCTGGGGATGTGGCTCAGTGGTTGAGTACCTCTGAGTTCAATCCC
>PVHX01035768.1:0-11293 GCA_004024805.1 Geosciurus inauris
AAAACCATACAGTCATTAAAATGAACTTTTTCTACATTATTGATATGGGGAAAGGTTTAGGTTATGAAACAGTATGCAAAGTATGAACCTGTTTTGTGTAATAGTGCATATGTGATCTATGTGAATTTAGTTAACCTAATCATTCCATGTGTTAGTTTCCTCTTGTGTAAAATGAAGATTATGATAGGACTGACTTCACAGGGTTGTAAGTATTGAGTAAAACCAAGCAATAAAGCGCTTAAAACAATGCTTGGGATTTATAAAAAGCCTGAATACTTACAGCTATTAGCATTACTGTTTTAGTCAGAGAAAACAGTCAAAGGGAGTGTGGTATGTGTGTTCAGTGCATATGTGTGTATGTATGTAATGTTAAGATTGCATGCCTTTGGATAGTGGGATTTTTTTTTTAAATATATTTTTTAGTTGTAGATGGACACAATGTCTTTATTTTATTGCTTTGTATGTGGTGCTGAGGATCGAACCCAGGGCCTCACGCATGTGAGGCAAGCGCTCTACCGCTGAGCTACAATCCCAGCCCGGATAGTGGGATTATTAATACATTTTATTCTTTTGTATTTTCTGTTTTTAAAACATTTATTTTACATTGCATATAATTATTTTTAGGAGCTGAAAAAGTAAAATATACTTAACCTTTTAGGGTTGATATATTGATAAAACACACACACACAAAACAAATACTATCTATATAGTGCTTAGCTATTATTGTTAAAATAATTTCTACTGTAATCTTGAAGCTCCTTGCCCATTGCTTTCTATATCTCAAATTCTATCAGTTGAATCAATAGAATTAGGATGTTCTAGAAGTTAGACTTAAGTTCCTATGTCCATTTCATTACTATATGATTAAATATTCCCTGAACTTTGGTCTTTTTTATAATGTTATTTTTATACCTTTATTTTATTTATTTTTATGTGGTGCAGAGGATCAAACCCAGTGCTTCACTAGGCAAGTGCTCTACCACTGAGCTACAACCCTAGCCCGTGAACTTTGATCTTCATGTGTTTTCTATAAAGTGAAGTTTTAAAGGATATCAGTCTATTTATATATACTCTCACACACTCCCATATGTATATACATATAAAATATCCTTGTAAATTTACATATATTTACATAATATTTCCTATTATCTTTATTTTTTTTCAGTACTGGGGCTTGAATCCAGGGCTTGGTGCATGCTAGTCAAATAGTCTGCCACTGAGCTACATCGCCAGCCCCTTTTATAATTTTTGAGAGGTAGAAATGTCTATCCTGAATTTTCTGAAAAGCGAATTAAAATAGCGCCCATCTTTCTATGTGTCTCAGGTTGAAGATACTAGAATCACCCTTTACTGCCATCAGGAAAATTAATCACTAGAGAGATTTAAATTTCAAGTAAAACTAATTAATATGCTGTATGTATGATTGCAAGGATTTCTGGTTATAACATCCTGATTTTGAACATGTTGTAGCTTTTTTTAAAATTTAATCTTTAGACTTCTTGTCAATTTGAAAACAAAGGGATGGGAGAAATACTGATGAATTTGGAGCTTTGAAATGGAAGGTCTTGCCTCCGACATTTCAGGCAATTAGATTATGGTGAATAATCTTGGTAAGCAGGATCTCTTTCCTCCTCTGCCTTGTATACTTTTTTTTTTCCCCTATCAGCAAACACATCCTTGAGTTCATTCTCCTCCCGCCTTTTTTTTTTTTGGTGGTGCCAAGAATTAAACCCAGGGCCTCACATGTGCTGGGCAAAGGAAGTGTTCTACCACTGAACTACACCACCAGGCCCTTGAATTCCCTTCTTCATCTCACTTCTGTTCTCCTGTCTTTTCCCCATTGCATCATCTCTTTTGCTTTTCGATCACTACTCTGATCATAGTATCAAATGATCTTTTTTTTTTTTTGGCACCAGGGACTGAACTCAGGGGCACTTGACCACTGAGCCACATCCCCAGCCCTATTTTGTGTTTTATGTAGAGACAGGGTCTCATTGCTGAGGCTGGCTTTGAACTTGCGATCCTCCTGTCTCAGCCTCCCTAAGTGCTGGGATTACAAGCGTGAGCCACCGCGCCCGGCTTCAAATGATCTTTTATAAAAAAAATCATGTAAAATGATCTTTTGTGTTTAAGCTGTTTTTGAGTGTTCTTTTTTTGTTCTGTTGCCTTCAACACAACAACCTTATTCATTTATTTATTTATGTGGTGCTGAGTGTTGAATCCAGGTCCTCACATGTGCTAGGAAAGCACTCTACCACTGAGCTACACCCCCAGTCCCTGTTCTTGAGTATTTTAAAAAATTAGGTTAAGGAAGGGATGAATAGGTAGATTACAGAGGATTTTTAGTGATATTATAGTGGTAGATACATGTCATTGTACATTTACCCAAACCCCCCATAGTATGTGAACTACCAAGAATGATCCCTAATGTACACTGTGGACTTTGGGTGTTATGATACATGAGTTTGGGTTTATCAATCATAATGAATATTATAATTTTTTTATACTAGGTATTGAACCAAGGGGTGCTTAACCACTGAGGCACATCTGTAACCCTTTTTTATATTTTATTTAGAGACAGGGTCTCACTGAGTTACTCAGGGCCTCACTAAATTGCTGAGGCTGGCTTTGGACTCGAGATCCTCATGCCTCAACCTCCCAAGCCACTGGGATTACAGGCATGTACCACAGTGCCTGGTATGAATGTTGTACTTTGGTGCCAGATGTTGATAATGGAGGGAGGCTGTGCAGCACATGAGAACTGAACTCTGCTTTCTGCTCTGTTTGGCTGTGAACCTACAATTGCTCTAAAAATAATCTATTAAAAAAGTAAGATGCACGAAATACTTTCTCTTTCTCTTTGTAAAACAAAATGTAGTGCTTTTTCGGGGCTGGGATTGTGGCGCAGTGGTAGAGTGCTCGCCTAGCACGCGTGAGGCACTGGGTTCGATCCTCAGCACCACATGAAAACAAAATAAATATATTCTGTCCACCTACAACTAAAAAAATAAATAAAATTAAAAATGTAGTGCTTTTGTGTTTATATGGCCCTTTTAATTTTTCTGCTGTCAATGGTGTTAATAATTATAAATTTTTTTTGTCCCATTGCTGGTTGTTTGGAAGGTTGTGTTCCCAGGTTGCTGACTTGTGTGGTATAATGAAGACTAGCTGGAGAATGTATATTGAACACTTTGAAGGCTTTGGATGAAAGGTGCTAGGTAAAAGCCATGCAATTTTATTGTTAGAGTTAAGGGATTATGAGTCAGAAATTTTAAAGTCTATTCTTCACTGTTTGGCCCTGGAGGTAATGCACCCATGGAATGGGTATGTGAGCCACCCAATCATGGTGTTGAGGTACTTGTTAATTAAATTTAGGCTTTTGTACAGCTGTGTCTGTTCAATGCAGGCTGTGTATAAATCAAATTTTGACAAATCAAATCATGTAGCATACACCAGGAGAATCTGATTTTTAAAATTTATATTTTGTGGCCCTGGGGATTGAACCCAGGGGCACTTTACCACAGAACTGTACCCCAAGCTGGGGAATCTGAATTTTTAAAAATTTTTAAAAATTTATTTATTTATTTATTTTTACGTGGTGCTGAGGATTGAACCCAGTGCCTCACACATGCTAGGCAAGCACTCGACCACTGAGCCACAACCCCAGCCCTATTTTGTGTTTTATGTAGAGACAGGGTCTCACTGAGATGCTTAGTGCCTCCCCGTTGCTGAGGCTGGCTTTGAACTTGAGATTCTCCTGTCTCAGCCTCCCAAAGTGCTGGGATTACTGGCATTCGATACGGCGCCCAGCCCTCCTTAGTCTTAGTCTTAATTGTAACTTGAAAAAAATCTGTCAGAAGAAACCAAGAAATGAACTTAAGTTGTGCTTCTAAATACCAGTTCTAGAGATCTTAAATATTTTGAAACCAATATCATGTAGGTTAAAAGTTGATGGATGGGGGCTGGGATTGTAGCTCAGCGGTAGAGCGCTTGCCTCGCATGCGTGAGGCCCTGGGTTTGATCCTCAGCACCACATACAAAGCAATAAAATAAAGACATTGTGTCCATCTACAACTAAAAAAAATTAAAAAAAATTGATGGATGGATGGGCTAGGGTTGTGGCTCAGTGGCAGAGTGCTTGCCTTGCATGCATGAGGCACTGGGTTTGATCTTCAGCACCACATAAAAAATAAATAAATAAAATAAAGATATTGTGTCCATCTACAACTAAAAAAATTTTTTTGAAAAGTTGATGGATGAAGTCACTGTATTAAGTTGTGGCTGAAAGGGCAAGGGATGGAGTGGCAATTCTCTAGAATTTTCCTTGCAGAAATACTTTTTTCTTTTTTTAATAGTTTTTAGTTGTCAATGGATTTATATATATATAGTGCTGAGAATCGAACAAGCACTCTACCACTGAGCCACAATCCCAGCTCCTCCTTGGGGAAATTCTTGCTGGTAGCTTTGAGGATCTTGAGGTCTGATAGACTGTGTACCATAGGTTTTCTCTTCTTTTATTATCATTAATTTTTGTCTAGGGAGCCCACCCCTATCCTCATCCCCTGTATTTTTGAGTGCCACGTATTTACACATGACTCCATAGAGTGTTTCTTCTGCTAGCCTTATTTACAGTTGCTCTCTCCTTAAGCAGCTTTTGGATCCAACTTCTGTGTATGACCAGTAAAAGGAAACCAAGGGTATTAAGAGACATCTTGCATTAATGCTGGGAGATAGATTGCATTTTTTGTACCTCTTAAAATACTTGTTCTTGACATTATGAAATGGGGCTGTGGAGTGGGAGGTTCTCCAGGTCTGGGTCAGCTTTTGCCTTTCGTTGACCTCAGTGGATGCCACTTAATGGAAAAATATGATCAGGGTTCACCCTATGGAATCATTGCTTAATATTGTAGATGACTCATTGGAATTAGTGTGTTAGAAAATCACTTCCAGATGTGTAGCAGAAACTTTTCCAAAAGGAAGAAATAACACTCTGGAAAACTGGGTTAGTTTTCCTTTTTTTTTCCTCTTTTCCAAATGATGTTAGAGCCAGAATCAAATCTCCATGTACGTGGTTAGTCAACATATATTTGGAATTTTAAGTAATATGACTGGCATCCACATAAGTGTGGAGCTGCCTCCAGCCTGCCCCCTTATCCCATATCACCTTCTGCCCTCTTCATGTCTCCCATCTTTCTGCATGATGAATGATCTGGAAGCTTTACTTACTCCCTCAGTCTCTGGCCTCATTCCTTATCAGCAAATTTATTGAGCATTCTTGTGTGAAGGCACCTTGCTAGGTACTGTGATGGATGGAAGAAATACCCAGTTTGAGAGCAGGAGAATAGATAATATAGCAAAGCAACTGAAAGCAGGAGCTTCCATGTTCAGGTCTGGGTTGAAATGTTGCTTTCTGGCTGTGGAGTATTAGGAAAGTTACTTTGCCATTTTAAGTCTCAGTTTCTTTGTTTAAGACATGGGAACTAAGCCGGGCGCGGTGGCGCAAGCCTGTAATCCCAGCACTTAGGGAGGCTGAGACAGGAGAATCATGAGTTCAAAGCCAGCCTCAGCAACAGCGAGGCACTAAGCAACTCAGTGAGACCCTGTCTCTACATAAAACACAAAATAGGGCTGGGGATGTGGCTTAGTGGTTGAGTGCCCCTGAGTTCAATCTCCAGTACCAAAAAAAAAAAAAAAGATGGGAACTATGGTAATACTAATAGGTACTTAAGAAAGTTAGCCTATACCAGGCATGGTGGTGCATGCTTGTAATCCCAGTGACTTGGGAGGCTGAGGCAGGAATACAGCAAGTTTAAGGCCAACCTCAGCAAATGAGCAAAACCCTGACTCAATAAAAAGGGCTGGGGGGCGCTGGGGTTGTGGCTCAGTGGCAGAGTGCTTGCCTAGCACATGTGAGGCCCTGGGTTCGATCCTCAGCACCACATAAAATAACTAAAGGTATTGTGTCCATCTACAACTAAAAAATACATTTAAAAAAAGGGGCTGGGGATGTAGCTCAGGGGTAAAGCGCCCCTGGATTTAGATCCTCGGTACTGGAAAAAAAAAGTTAGCCTCAAATGGGTGCAGTGGTGCACGCCTGTAATCCCAGCACTTTGGGAGGCTGAGACAGGAGAATCACGAGTTCAAAGCCAGCCTCAGCAATGGTGAGGTGCTAAGCAATTCAGTGAGTCTCTGTCTCTACATAAAATACAAAATAGGACTGGGGATGTGGCTCAGTGGTCAAGTGTCCCTGAGTTCAATCCCCAGTACCAAAAAAAAAAAGTTAGCCTAGAGGAGATAATCTCTGGTAAAAACTTGATTTAGGATGTTAGCTATTGTTATTCATCTAATTTGCCTCTGTGGTTTGTGTGTGAAAGAATAACATGACACATGAGTTGTAGGCTGCGGTTGTCCAAGAAGCAATCACAGTGTTTGATGTTTGGAATTCTAAGTTTGCAGTATTTTTCTCCAGCAGAAAATTCACTGGCTCTTCATATTCAGTGGATTTTCAGTTGAGCCTTATTAAAAGAGGTAAAGTGTTGTCATCTCCTTGGAAGTACCAGATGGCAGATTTTGTAGTTCATGCAATAGTCAGAAGGAAAGTATTTGTAAGTAACACAGCCTAGAGCTCTAACAAAAGCCAAGTCTTCTCTAATAAGGTGTTTTTGGTAAGCAAAATCTTGTGTTTTCCATACTATTTATTCTTCATGATTTACCTATTATCATGTTGTGCATTTGAGTAGTTTTCTATTGAATATACATTCTCCTTTCAAATCTCAAATATAACATCAAGAAGTATTTCTTTTCCTTTTCTTTCCTTTCTTTTCTTTTCTTTTCCCCTTCCTTCCCTCCTTCCTTCCCTCCCTCTCTCCCTTTTTTTTCTTTTTCTTTTAGTACCAGGGATTGAACTCAGGGGCACTTAACCACAGAGCCACATCCCTAGCCTTTTAATTTCAAGACAGGGTTTCCCTAAGTGGCTTAGGACCTTGCTAAATTGCTGAGGCTGGCTTTTGAACTTGTGATTGTCCTGTCTCAGCCTCCTGAGTCACTGGGATTACAAGCATGCACTACCATTCCTGACTAAGAAGTGTGTTTCTGTGGTAGAATATGGTCAAAAAATTCTAAAACTTGAAAACTGCACCAGAAGAGGAAATGATGGTAACTATTATTATTCCATGGAAATTTATTGTCTATTTTTTTGTAATGTTGGGGGTAGAACCCCAGGGCCTCATGTATGCTAGTCAAGCACTCTACCACTGAGCTACTCCCTCAGGCCTTTCATTCTTTTTTTGTTTTTATTTTTGTTTTTTGGTACTGGAGGTTGAGCTCAGGGGCACTCGACCACTGAGCCACATCCCCAGCCCTATTTTGTGTTTTATGTAGAGACAGGGTCTCACTGAGTTGCTTAGTGCCTCGCCATTGCTGAGGCTGGCTTTGAACTCGCGATTCTCCTGTCTCAGCCTCCTAGAGTGCTGGGATTACAGGCGTGCACCACTGCACCTGGCTTCCTTCCATTCTTTTGAAGAATTGAAAATACTTCAGAATTCATAAAACTGTTGCAGTGATTTGTGTAATGGTTAAGAGCCTGTACTCCAGAGTTCAACAGCCCTGGTTTTCAATCCTGACGGTATTAGTTTTCTATTGCTGCATGACAAATCACCACAAATTTATCACTTTAAAATAATACATACTTATTTGACAGTTACTCTGGGTCAGAATCATGGGCAGGACTTAGCTGGACTCTCTACTCAGGGTTTCACAGGTGTTGGCCAGACTGTTCTCATCTGGAGGCTCAGGGACCTTTTCCAAGCTCATTCAAGTTGGCATGATTCAGTTCCTTTTGGTTGTAGAACTGGTCCCATTTTCTTGCTGGTTGTCAGTTAGAGGTTCTGTCAACTCCTAAAGAACAGTCTTAGGTCTTTGCCCGGTGCGTCTCTTTTCTCATGGCAGTTTACTTCTTCAAAGCCAGTAGATGAGTCTCTTTAGGATGGGCCTAGTTTTCTCCTAGGGAACATCTGATTAGGTCAGGCCTACCCAGAATAATTTCCCTTTTCATGAATTGGTTAACCTGATCAGGAGAGTGATCATTGATTTCATAATAGTCACAGGCCTCACTTCCATGTAATATATGGATAGGCCAGGAATCAGGGGACATCTTAGAATTTTCCCTGCTATACTGACGGTATTACTCACTTGTGCAAGTTGCCCAAGCTCTCTTAGTCTGTTTTCTCATTGCAAAATGCAAGTAATGATAGTGTTCTCTATCCCATAGGGTTATTGCTAGAATTACAGGAGACAGCACGTGCAGTGCATGTAGCACAGCACCTGGTACTTAGTGAGCTTTCAAAAAACGTTAGGGGGTGGGGAAGAAAAAAGAAACAAGGCAGAAAGATGACAGAAAGGGAATATCTTCAACTTAAAAATGGGAATTGATTCTGGAGAGTTTGATTTTTTTTTTTTTTTTTGGTACCTGGGATGATTAAACCCAGGGATGCTTAAGCAGTGAGCAACATCCCAGCCCTTTTTATTTTTTATTTAGAGACAGGGTCTTGCTAAGTTGCTGAGGCTGGCTTTGAACTTGTGATCCTCCTGCCTCAGCATCCATAGCACCTGGGATTACAGGCATGCATCGCCATGCCTGATAAGTTTGATTCTTCACGGTGGAGATAAACTTGGGTATCACTTGTCACAATAATGAATCATTTCACTCTCTAGTGGTGAAAAACTTGTACGTTTACCTTCCATGTGAGAATTTTCAAAGTTTGTGTATTTAAGAACCAGCCAGAAAAGGAGATGGTAGAGCTGGGGAAACTTGTAAAATTTCATGTCTCCACCACTCTTCTGGCCCCCATTGGGTTCACTGCCACACCCAGTATGGGTTCCCTTTCTGTGACTCGTACTAGTATGCAAGTGTCCTATAACATCAGCTTCCTCAGGAAGCTGGTGGGGGAGGAGTCATGAGTTTGTGACCTCATTGAAAAGTCCTCAGTTCTTGTTCCTTTACCCACAGAAGAGAGAAAAAGAGGCATACAGGTTTTCCTTGCATGTATACCCTGAAAATAATGGAAATTGACGTTGATAAGTTGTCTGCCTGCTCTCTAACATTTTTACTCATACCTTCTTTTTAAAAATGTTTATTTTTTACTTGTATATGGACAAAATATCTCTGTTTTATTATTTTTTTAATTTTTCTGTGGTGCTGGGGAACTCTCCAGCCCATTTTTAATTTAGAGACAGGGTTTCTCTTAGTTGCTTAGGGCTTCAATAATTTGTTGAGACTGGCTTTAAACTTGTGATCCTCCTACCTCAGCCTCCCAAGTTGCTGGGATTACATATGTGTACCACCACACCTGGAAATTTCAGTGTCTTAATCCACTCTCATAAAAGAAATAAAAAAGGTCTCTGAATAGTGACAAACATAGCTGCTGTGGCAGGCATTCTGGGAGAAGCTTCAGGGAAGAGCACAGAGACCTGGGGTCAGCAGGTCTGCTGTTCAGTTACAATTGTATGAAATGTATGTGACAGGAATCTGAAGTCTTTGATTATTTTCATGCTATGCACTGAGCCCTAGAGCAGCCTCACATTTAGCCGGTGATTCAAGTCTTCTTTATACTGAACGTGGCTCTTAGTTTGAGAAAGATGGTGAGGGCTTTTATCTGTTGAATCCACTTTTAGCTGTTCTGCCCATTAACTGCCCTTAGGACCTTCCAGAAGGAACTCTGGATTAGGATCCCTATGCAAGAAAAACATGGGAAAACTTTACAAATGACCTTGCCTATTGGTGGGATGACCACATTGCTTAAAACCTGAATGCAGCTGCTCTCAAATTGTGAGTTTTATAAGAGGGACAATCCCCTGACCTGGTCAGAGGATATAGCTTCTACAGCAGGTGCCAGTGTGTTCTTGGGTTCTGGGAAACTCTTCCTGGGCTAGGTCTGGATTTCATACCCAGAGAAAACTCCCAATGTCAGAGGAAAAAGAAAAGGTTCAATGCAAAGGTGGGGTGACTGTTAAAAAGCTGTTCAAGCAATTCAGTGGGCTCTGTCTTGATTTATGGAAAGAGATTTATTTGCTTTCCCATTTGAAAATGGGATATTATTGGGCTGTAGGTGTTGCTCAGTGGTACAGCACTTGACTAGAATGCATAAGGCTCAGGGTTTGATCCTAGCAACCACTCTTCCAAAAAAAGGGGAAAAATTATTTCAAATTTTATTATTATTTAAATGCAGGATGCAAATTACATTGGGCAGTATAGACTCAAATGGCAAAAAGTCCTTCAGTTGGTCCCAGAGAAGCAATAATCCTGTTTTGCCAGAATTATCATTATTGTTATTATTTTTATTGTACTGGGGATTGAACCCAGGTGCACCGTACAACTGAGCTACATCCCCAGCTCTTTTTATTTTTTTTATTTTACTGAAGGCCTTGCTAAGTTGCTGAGGTTGACCTTGCAATCCTCCTGTCTCAGCCTCCCAATTTATTGGGATCATAGGCATATGGCACTATACCCACCATCTTTCTCCTTAAACACAACTGGATTTTATATGAAAATAAGTGATGTTCTTTGAATAGTCACTTACCATAGGAGGCCACATAATCAATCCCTAATGTTATTAGTATTGAACCATTGCTCAAAACACAAGGAATTTCCCTCAGAATAAGATTGAGTTAATGTGAGATGGCTAGAGCCCTTTACTATATGGTCACATTTCATATCTTGTATATGTTTTTATCAAGTGTCTGCATTTTTTAAAATATTTTTTTAGTTGTTGATTGATCTTTATTCATTTGTTGTTTGTATGTAGTGCTGAGGATCAAACCCAGTGCCTCACGCATGCTAGGCAAGCGCTCTACCACTGAGCTACAGCCCCAAGTGTCTGCATTTTTTTAGTGAAGGAAAATTATCATTTTTGAAAACTGAGTTCTAATGATTTAATTGCATTTCTCTGAGTCTATAATGACATCATTGATGCCATCTGCCTTTGTTTTTTTTCCTCCAGTTGATATAAGTCCAGTCATTTTAAGTGAAAAGATTCCCTTTCTTAGGCTGGGGATTGACATTGTCTAATGAAATCCCTAGAAATTTTAAATGACTTTTGGGAGAACTTAGATAAGGTAATTTGGAACATTGTTCATGCACATAGCAGATGCTCACTAAGTATTTCCTGGTACATATGTCATGGAAATCAGGGATTTTTGAAAATGTCTCCATTTCCTTATACTTTGAAGTGTCTCTTACATTATTTGGAACAATATAACTATCATTAATCAGCTTAATCAATAGTATGAATCAAAT
>PVHX01035769.1:0-11292 GCA_004024805.1 Geosciurus inauris
AAAAAAAAAAAAAAAAAAAAAGGACAATGCCAAGAGTAATAAATGGATATTTAATGGTTTCTAACAGAGATATTCATACATATTTGGATTTGTCCCTCAACAAAAAACAAAAAAACAAAAAAAAATTCAAACACTTAAGAATGTTTGAATTTCTTGAACAGGTCATATAACAATGTATTATAAATGTCAAATGAGGAGGTCACATGTTAGTTGTTCCATGAGTAACAAGGAAGTAGAAAACAAAATTTAAATGACAAGATTTTAAATGAGAAACCATGTATTTTAGAGAAATTAGTTCAGTATACCTCAAAGCAACTTTTTAAGATAAGCTTCTCACATGAAGGTGTATCAACATAATACCCATAAATTATAAAATTAACATTTAAAGTAGTAATTGAAGATTTAGAAATCTGGGTTTGTAATGGTCTTCCTTTGTGTGCAATATATGAGTATTTAGTTCCCAGAAGGTACACAAAAGAGAAATTATAAAATGTATTTTATGGGAATAGTAGTCTGCTAGGAATTTGAAATTCAATTACACTGTCTAAAAGAATTCAGAGCACTGTTTACTCCACTATTTATCAAACAGTATCTTATTTATCTGTCACCTACAACTTCAAAAAAATGCAATTCTATACGTAACGTTAATACATTAAGAAACATAGTTATACAGTAACAAAATGCATTCACTACAAAATAAAATGGATTGGAATGTGATTCAGTGGAAGAGGATTTACCTATCATTCAAAAGACTGGCATACATTCTCCACCAGCACAAGAAGAAAAAATGACAACTAAAATTTTAATTAATGAGTCCTATAGCTATGATATAACAAAGAAAAATCACATTTTATGCAGTTTTTAGAGAACTGAATGTATTTATTAGTTTGATTTTTATGAACAAATATCTTATTGGAGATGAGCTATCTACACTATGCTGATCTTGGAAGATTCTTTTATTTATACCATGTCAACTAATAATTCCCAGTAAATTTTAAACAACTGTTAAAAGGCCATATTCTCTGTAAATATAGAAAATCTCTGATAATTCTCATATTTATAAATATATGGAACATAATAATGTTGTAATTCTCACATGTCAACTTTTTGCTCAGTAATAAATATTTTGCTGGTACCTAAGCATGCATGTTAAAGGGTTTTCTACAACTATTGTAGGCATTAGAATTAGGACTTTTTTTTTTTATTTGAGTTAAGCTCTGACACATTCTTAGCATGTGTAGGACTTCTCTTGAATTCTAAATCTTTAGATTTGTAAGGTGTGAGCTTTCATGAAAAGCTTTGTTGGATTTTTTACATTTGTAGAATTTAATTGCTACTATAATATCTTCGATGATTTTAAAATGTTGAGCTTTAATTAAGAACTTTCCCACATTTTTAATTTTAAATCTTCTTTCCAATATGACATTTGGGGTAATTAATAAGATATGATCTCACAATAAATGATTTTTACATTCTTTAGATTTGTAAGGATTCTCAAGTATGAATTCTCTCATACTTGACAACACTTGAATTATTCCTAAAAATTTTACCATATTCTTTAGGTTTTTTTTTTTTTTTTTTTTTGGTATGGGGGATTGACTCAGGGGCACTTGACCACTGAGCCACATCCCCTATTTTGAGCCACAGCCTTATTTTGTGTTTTATGTAGAGACAGGGTCTCACTGAGTTGCTTAGCACCTCACTGTTGCTGAGGCTGGCTTTGAACTCAGGATTATCCTGTCTCAGCCTTCCTAAGTGCTGAGATTACAGGCTTGAGCCACCATGCCCGGCTCATTCCTTAGATTTTTAGGACTTATTTACAGTATGAATTCCTATGTGATAATTATGGTTTGATCTTTGATTAAAGCTTTGGCATTGTTTTAGACTTTTATAGCCTCAATCCAGTATGAATTCCTTGGTGTTGAGTAAGTTGCAATTCTTTATTAAAACCTTTTCCACTTTCTTTACACTTGTATGGTTCTTATCCAGCATGAATTCTCTGGTGTTCAGTAAGGTGTGATCTTTGATGAAAACCTTTGCCACATTCTATACATTCGTATGGCTTTTCTCCAGTATGAATTCTCTGATGTTTAGTAAGGCCTGATCTTTGATTGAAAGCTTTTCCACATTCTGTACATTTGTATGGCATTTCTCCAGTATGAATTCTCTGGTGTTGAGTAAGGTGTGATCTTCGATTAAAAGTTTTGCCACATTCTGTACATTTGTATGGCTTTTCTCCAGTATGAATTCTGTGATGTACAGTAAGGCTTTGCCTAAAAGTAAAAGCTTTGCCACATGGTGTACATTTGTATGGCTTTTCTCCAGTATGAATTCTCTGGTGTTCAGTAAGGCTTGATCTTTGATTAAAAGCTTTGCCACATTCTTTACATTTGTATGGTTTCTGTCCAGTGTGAATTCTGTGATGTATAATAAGGTTTTGCCTAACAGTGAAAGCTTTGCCACATTCTTTACACTTGTATGGCTTTTCAACAGTATGAATTATCTGGTGTCGAGTAAGTTGTGATCTTTGATTAAAAGCTTTGCCACATTCTTTACATTTGTATGGCTTTTCTCCAGTATAAATTATCTGGTGTTTAGTAAGAACTGATTTTTGATTAAAAGCGTTGCCACATTTTTTACATTTGCATGGATTCTTTCCAGTATGATTAATGTAGTGTATAAAAAGGTTTGAATATCACTTAAAGACTTCATCACATTTCTTGCATTTGTATGATATCTCTTCATTGTAAATTCTATGGTGTTTATTAAGGGATGAAGTTTGAGTAAAGTCTTTGCCACATTCTTTCCTAATGTAGGGTTTATCACTGCTATGATAAAGGCTTGAGGAATCTGTAAATACTTGGACATATTTTTGAAATTTGTAGGGCTTCTCCCCAGTAAAATTTCTATGGTGTTCAGTAATGCTTTCAGTTTTATTAAAAACTCTTTCACATTCTTCTTGTTTGTAATTCTTTTACTGAATATGAAAGCTTAAGTGGATAAATTTTGAGCACGTATTAAAAACTTCATGACTTTTATTTTCATAAAGCTTTTCCAAATGATCACACTGATGTTTCCTAAAATTTAAAAAAAATCATCAAATTTTTATGAGTTTAACTTAATTTATATTTCTTAAACTGAAACATACATTGCTAATTATTTGGAGCAGAGACCTGTCTCCAGGTCTTGAAAAATTTATCATAATATAGCTGTTTCACCACCAATGTATATCCACAGATAGATGAAGCAATAGTGGATAACTACAAATCTTCCCACATTCATTAAATTTCTATGCATTGACACAAATAAAAACTGTCTATTGTAGCTTTTTTATAAAGTAGCCATAAAGTTGATCACAGTCAGATATTTTTTTTCCTGTTCTTTTTTTTGAACTCAGGGGCACTGGACCACTGAGCCACATCCCTAGCCCTATTTTGTGTTTTATGTAGAGACAGGGTCTCACTGAGTTGCTTAGTGCCTCACCCTTGCTGAGGTTGGCTTTGAACTCACAATTGTCCTGTCTCAGCCTCCCTAAGTGCTGGTATTAAAAGCTTGTGCCACCACTCCTGGTTTAAATCTTTGGTCTATAGAGATGTTTAAATGAATGTTTACTGAATGCCACATTTTAAAATATTCCAATAAATAACCAAAGCATGGAATAGACTCCATAGCAATTTTTTTATTTTTAGAGAAAGTATATAATTCCAAAAATGCTGTGCATAAATATTTAAATGCACACACATGTCCTCAACAGTAACTGGCTTATGTGAAGCTGCCCCTCCCTGGCTCACCCAACAGCTCACATTCCCACAATAGTACCTCACCCTCAACTCATTAGTGCCACATTTGGGTTGTAAGGAGCCTCTGTAGGTGTGTTGCTATGGCCATGGCTTTGAAGGGCTGCAGCAACCTCCATGAAGCCAAAGAGTGAGCTGTGTCTGAGGTGAGTTTCTCAAAATTATCTCTAAAATTGCTATCACTGTGGCTCTTGCTAAAAATTCCTTTATGTAACTAGTTCAATGAAGTGACTGGAGGACACTTTGGGTGTGCTGAAAGCACATTTCTTCAAATACCCACAAGACTATGGCTGGGTCCTCAGAAGAAATTCATGGCAAAAGTATTAAGATTACAGGGAACATGTGTAAGATCCAGGAAGTCTTTGGATCTAACACTTGGAAAATTTCTCCTGCTGTGAATAATAACAAACATTGTACCACTCAAAACCACAAAATGCACAAATATTCTGGAACTACAACTTGGAGATTTGTTGAAGACCCTGTTGCTAGCCGGGCATGGTGCACATGCCTGTATTCCCTGAACTTTGGGGAGACAGGAGAATCGTGAGTTCAAAGGCAGCCTCAGCAATGATGAGGCACAAAGCAACTCAGTGACAACTTGTCTCTTGGGATTGTGGGGCTGGGATTGTGGCTTAATGATTGAGCACCCCTGAGTTCAATACCTAATACAAAAACAAAAAACAAAAAACAAAAAACCCTGTTGCTATGAAAAATGAGGCAATGCATATCATATCTGCTGGAATGCATCTGTAAACTGTGTGAAATAAAAACAACTTAAAAGCCATTAGGCAGGAAAATCTGGAACCTGGGATCTCACAATGGCAATCCTGCTGATTTCAGACTGCCTAGGCTGTGTGATATCCTACCTAGCCCTGTCTAGGTCCACCTCTGGAGATGGGATAATCCATAGGAGTTAGATAGCCACACTGCCACCTAAAAATGGGTGTGACTTGGCAGAATGCCAATCACCCTGTCTGCAGTGAGATTCCTCTTGTTGAATACTTATCTCTGCTTTTGATAGAATATCCCTTAAATAAAGAACTGGAGCCATTTTTTAGACATTGTGTTCCAGCTCCTATGAAGACTAGAGAATCTGCCAGGGGCTCCATTTTTTGAATCTAATTTTGGCTCTGTCAAAATTTTACTAATTTACAACTTATTTCATTTCAAAATGTTACTAATTTACAACTTATTTCAGTTTTGTTTTTTCAGGTTGTTCATGAACTTCTGGGCAAGAAACTACACTGGTGGGGTGCTGGATACCCCATGACATGGAATGATTCTGCTAACATGCAAGCTTTACATAGCTTTAAAAGTACACCAAGACTGTTTCCAGGGGACTTAAAATTAGAAATCATTTGATTCAAAATGTCAAGACTCAGGGAGAATCTCAGGGATGAACATCTACAAAACTGTGCTTCTGAAAGTGTAGACTGACTCATGGAATGCTAAAGACATACTAGAACTCTTCTCCCTACAGGGCAGAAGGTTCATAGTAAGCCACACCTCTTTCAAAGGTGGCCTTTCCTGATCATTGTGGCCACTTTACTTTCTCAAATATTTTTTCATTAAAAGCTTGACCTTTTATTTCCTATTTGTCTCACCCCTACCCTGCTGCCCCTCTTCCAGGGGTATTTTCTACCTCTTGACTAAAGCCCAGACTAGTCTCAAAAGACTTCCCACTCTTCTCATGAGATCATTATGTCTTCTTTTAAGGTATGACACAGTCCTGCAAGCCATGTGCGATGTGAGTTTTCTGTAATCCTGTGCCAGCTTTTCCTCAAGCCTTCCCTTTCCTCTTTTTTTCTTAATTATTATTGCATTTAAAAACTATGCTTACCAAACTTCCACCTTAAAAACATTTAATTTTTGAGTACTTTTTTTCTATTGGGTTGGCCTAGTGAGGCTCACTGCTCCTATTCCATTTCTCTTTAATTTGAGTGTTCTTCATGTCTCGGACCATTTATCTATACTGTGTAGAGAATTACCTGTATGTAATCCCATTGAACTGGCACATTACAGTATTGCAATTTTATATTAATAATTTTCAGACTTTCTAATGTTCACACATATACAGATTATTAAAAATTTTAAGGCATAACTGATTAGTGTGTGAATACTGTTTTTTTATTAAAATATATATTTCTAATCAGATTTCTGAAGCTGAGAGAATTGGTTCAATATTTATTTTCATGAAGGTATTTATAAGACACAACTTTATAATGGTCTGGAAACCTTGCATATATATGTAGTTTGATACATTTTGCATTTGATTGCTGCATTTGAAAATCTTGTGTATTGTAACTGGTTTTGCAGAAAATACTGAATAGTAAAAATTGTATAGTTATAATAATGTAATAAAAAGATAATCAAACAAAGAGTGACTGGCATAAGTTGAGTAGTCAGTCTTCTGAAATGTTATGTAATAACATAACCTGCTTACAGTGTAATTTTTATTATAAATAATTCTTATGCATTTGTTTTGAAATTTTCTGAACTTCCCTCTCCCACAATTTTCCATTCTTGTTTAAAACTATGCATTTATTGTTCTAGATTCCATACCTTTTCCTTATCAAGTTTTGCAAAAAATATTTTATTTCCTGCTCTCCTGAATATTCTTGGTGTTGATGAGAAAATATATCTGAAAAAAATTTAAAAAACAAATTATTCCACTTACTACACTGTGGTGAATATAATCTGCAAATATATAAAATGATATCAAAGTGGAGAAAATAGCCAGAGAGTAGTATAATCCAAGGTCATTATTACTCAACAAATATATAAAATTTATAAAAATATGCTGACAAAAGTTGTGAGAACTTCCAAAATCATCTTGAGATTTCACAGCTCCACAAATGAGCACAACACAAAAACTGACTAATTTTACTACAACATTGTCAAATCACAGCCTCTCAGTTCAGCTCTTTCAGATTTCACATGTGGTTCAAATGTTGCAGGAAATGACTTTACCCTTATTTCTTTTCCTTTTTCTTTGTGCAGAGTGTTACTTAGGATTGAACATAGGAGTGTGTTACCACTGAACTACATCCACAGACCTTTCTATATATCTAAATTGTTGTGTTTTGAGACTGGATGTCACAAAAATGCAGATGCTCCTTTCAAACATGTAATTCTACTGCCTCACTTTCCCAATTACATGGAATTACACTTAAACCTGAGATGTTTTTGTTTATTTAGTAACTTGCAAACATTTTCCAACATGACTATAATGATTTGCTTTAAGGGGATTTTTTTTGTGTGTGTGCGTGGTACTGGGGATTGAACTCAGGGGCACTCGACCACTGAGCCACATCCCCAGCCCTATTTTGTGTTTTATGTAGAGACAGGGTCTCACTGAGTTGCTTAGTGCCTCGCCAGTGCTGAGGCTGGCTTTGAACTCGCAATTCTCGTGTCTCAGCCTCCCTAAGTGCTGGGATTACAGGCTTGAGCCACCGCATCCAGCTTTTAAGGGGATTTTTTTAAAAATATATTTTTAGTTGTAGATGGATGCAATGTTTTTATTTTATTGCTTTGTATGTGGTACTGAGGATCGAACCCAGGGCCTCACGCATGCCAGGCAAGCGCTCTACCACTGAGCTACAATCCCAGCCCCTTAAGGGGATTTTTAAAAGGAAACATCCCAATGAAAATAACAGCACACAAAGAAAAGAGTAAAATTGACTCAAGAAAAGAGACAATATAACACTAGTCATTGACATTTAGGAAACCAAAAGTTTTTAATTCTCTAAGCAATACCAAATAACCATTTGAAAGACATTTAATAAACTAATTAACAATAAAAAATTGAATAAAATTCAGAAAAAAAATAGTAAGTGAAAAGGAAGAAATTATATATTAGAAATATATATGTATTTTTTTCTGGTGCTTGGGATCAAATCCAGGGCCTTGTGCATGTGAGGCAAGTCTACCAATTGAGATATATCTCAAGCCCACTAGAAATATTTTTTTAAGAAATAATGTCTGGAACTGTGTATATAGCTTATTTGGTAGAGTGCATGCCTTGCATGTACAAGGTCTTGGGTTCAATTTTCAGCACAACATACACACACAAAAAAAAAAAATCAAAAAAGAGAAAGAAAGGAACAATGTCTGATAAATTAGAAATGTGAGTAAAAAATATGAAATATTAGAAAATCAATTATAAGATGTAACTTAAAGAATTTATAATCAAGAGAAATTTTACATAAAACTAAGAAAAAGAGGTTTTATTTATAAAGATACTTCTATATGGTTAACAGTTGATTTCATAGCAGACTTCCAGAAAGGACATGGTGCATATAGTCATATATGCTAAAGGAAAAAGAAAATATCATCATAGAACATTATATCCACAATATTGTTTTTGAACCTTAAGATAAATACAAGCTTTCAAAATATGTAAATTCTGAAAAATTTCTTCACTTGTAGACCTTGTCTAAGAGGAATACTAAATGGAATTCTTCTAATAAAATAAATCTGGACAACAACACAAATCATATACATATTGAAAGCTTTTGTGAAAATGCAAAATATACACAAATATAAATTTTAATTTACTGTCATTGTGGCACATATAACATTTAATTCTGCTACAGAATTTGGAAGACTAAACCAGAAAAATTACCTTAAATCTCTGTTAATGGGTCTAAGGTATAAAAGCAACTGTGACATCAATAACAAAGTATAACAAGACATGTAAAGACACTGATTTTTACAAAAACACAAAGTTAGTTTAGTTTAGAATACAGTACAAACTCTTAACTTTTTGTTGTTCTTTTTAGTTATAAATGACAGTAGAATGTATCTTGACATATACATACATAATGCATAACTACCCATTCTTAGGGTTGTAAATAATGCAGAGTTACACTAGTTGAACATGCACATATGAACATAGGAAATTTATTTCCAATTCATTCTACAGTTTTTAAATATTTTTACGTATTCCCAAAGCAATGACAAAATAGACATAGAAGATAAAAAAGTCAATAGGAAGGAATCAAAATACCACCATAAAAATCTGTCAACCACAAACTAAAGCATTTTTTGAAAGGAAAAAAAAACTGAAGCCAGGTGTGGTGGTGCACACCTGTAATCCCAGCAGCTCAGGAGGTTGAGACAGGAAGATCACAACTTTAAAACCAATCCCAGCAATGGTACAACACTAAATAATTCAATGAGATACTGTCTACATAAAATACAAACTAGGAAATGTGGCTCAGTGGGGAAGTGCCTCTCAGTTCAATCCCCAGTTCTCTCTCCTCAGCCCCTCACCCAAAAAAAAAGCTGTGGATGTGAATCAGTTGTTAAGCACCCCTAGTACCAAAAAAAGAAACAATGAGAGAGCCAAGACAAACCAAAGAGGTCTAAGATGTTCATGTAATACCTATCAAACACTTAATAATATATTTTAAAATTCTATGGAGTATCCTGGGTACATAAATACTTAAACATATTAAAATTAAACAAAGAGAAAAAAAACTTCCTGATATAAAAATAAGATACAATATTGAATAGATATATGTTAGCATAAAGTTAGATGAAGAAGTCATATGTAAGAAAAGTGATAGTACATCAATTTGTCCTCAATTGGATGGTCACATCAAAATATATTTACAGATCTATGCTCATCACAGTCTCATTCAATATAGACAAATATGGAGAGACAATCCAATGTTCTTTCCCATGAGTGCATGAAGGCAATTTGGAATAAACTATGAAATGTTTTCCAACTTTACAAAGATAAGAAATGTTATGATATCTATAATGATAAACCTTTAGTTTAGTATGCTAAGTGAAATAAGTCATTCACAAAAGGACTAATACCACGTCATTCTTCCTATGAGATATCTAATGGGACCAAGCATACAGGCATTATTCCAAAAGGAGTAATGTCTGGGATGAAAGAGAGAGACTAGTAAGCACTTGTTTGAGGGAGAAATGAATTGTACTTTTATGTGATATAAATATTCTACAAATATATTACAAAACACTTGAATTAACACTACTGAACAGTGTATTTTAAATACAATAGTAAGTTTAAATAAGTTATGGTTTTGATCAAAACTAAAGTTTAAAAAATATAAATGATAAACTGAATTGTGAAAATCTTTGTTACCTTTAAAATGCTAAAATCTTACTGCTAGACAAAAGAACAGATTCATCTTATAGAGATGATGAATATATTAGTAATTCTAGGGACTTGAAAGGCTGAGGAAGAAAAATGCAAATATAGCTTCAGTCATGAAGCAAGAATCTGTTTCAAACTAAAAGTCAATATGGGCTAAAGATGTGGCCAAGATGTAGCATGCCTGAGTTCAATCCCCAATACATATATATACATATCCTTATATGTATTTATATAAGAAAATTTAGATAAACTATATAAATAATCACATAAACAAAGTAAACAAGGTACTATATACAAATCATAAACAAAATAGAAGTAATAATTATACAAGTAAGTAAAAGCATATATAAATTTATTAAAAATAGGCACATAGTTCATGTGAATTTTAATTTCACCTAATATTGTTCCAGAGTTAGAGGTCATAAAAATTCCTATTCAATTATAACATATAGGTATAAAAATAAAAACAAGGGCTGTGGCTATGGTGCAGTGGTAGCATGCTCACCTAGCATGCGTGAGGCACTGGATTCAATCCTCAGCACCACATAAAAATAAAATAAAGACATTCTGTCTGCCTACAACTAAAAAATAAATATTTAAATAAAATGAAAACAATATTCACTGATGTCAGGAAACCTACTGAACAACAATGAAGCTACTCTAAACAGTAGAACTCAAAAAAAAAAAAACCACAAGAATTAGAGAAAATGTAACCCACAAAATTCTGCATAACTGTACTACTTTAGAAGTCATTTTTTAAAAAAAATTTTTGTGGTTATAGATGGACAAAAGGCCTTTGTTTTATTTCTTTGTTTCTAATGTGGTGTTAAGGATCAAACCCACTGAATCAGTGAGATAGACCAAAACTTCCAAGAGCTCACATTTTTTTTTTACCATGACATTTTTATTAAATAGTATTATTTTTATCCAAGTAATATATGCACATTAAAAAGCCAGGTAGTGAAAAGAGGCTTCTAATGAAAAATTGCCACAGGCCCCCACCTCTTTTTTTTTTTTTTAATTTTAATTTTTATTTATTTTTCTCAAAAGTTGCATTTAAATATATGTTATCAAACATAACAGAAAAAAACAAATTTTCAGAAGCTGTACACACTATTCACTGAAAATATTTGTTGAGGCAAATAGAAAAAAAAATTATTACAATAATAATTTTTCTAACTGCACAAAATTATAAGCAGATTACATTCTTCATATTAAACATCTTTATATGCACTTTCAATGAACAGTATATATATATATATATTTATATATATTTTTTATCAACCATCTTTACTATACCCATTCCCCTTTCCTGCCCCCCACCTCCCCCCTGTCGTGTCCAGTGTTTCTCTATTTCTCTTATGT